>JARHVA010005238.1:1187500-1195000 GCA_037957365.1 Torreya grandis
TTAAAATATTTTGATAGTGACTTATTTTTTACATTAACCTAATTCACCTATAATAGACATTGATAATTTAATAACATATTAAAAGATCCCAATCTCAACACTTTATATATATTGTTTCCATACGATTTTAACTTTCACATTCAAAAAGAAATGAGAAACTAGAAGAAATGGTCTAGGGTTAGATGTTACCTGGATGAGGTCTGCGCACCATTATCCAGACATTGTGAGAACTCCTCTTTGGTTGTGGAGGATGACACCTACAAAAGAAAGAGACTAAAACAAAGAAGGCGTTAGATGGATGTAAGGTGGACTGCCAAGCAATGCTTGATCCCAAAAGTGCAAAGACTTCTTGGAAGGGTGTCAGTCCACTGATTGATAAAGAAAATGTGTAATAAAAGGAAATAAATGGAAGACTAAGCAAAGGAAATAAAGATATGCGTACCTGTATGCTGCTGCCGATCTTCCACAGTCACCGATGTCAGTTGTTCAAGTCTGCCAACATTGATTAGTCTATCGACGTCAATGGGGGCAGTGGTCTTTGGTCGGGTCTCAGAGAAGCTCTGTGGTTGATAGAAGGGGTCTGTGGCAGTGAGAGAGTCTATGCAGGGTCATAGGGATATGAATAAGGTCTAAGGAAGGAGTCAGGTTGAAGACAAGGTGTCAAGAGGGGTCTTGTTAAGAGGAGGGCTTTCCAGCCTCTCTAGGAAAAGTGTCTGATTGGTCTGGTTGATAGCTGGTTCTAGTCTTGAAATCTGGCTTAGAAGCAATAAAGGAAAAAATTGATTATAAAACATCTTAAGCTACTGAAATGATAGAAAAGACAAATACTTATCTCTTGTTTGGAGCAGAGGCAAAGGTGTGAATGCTTGTTGCTAATGTAGAATGCTTCCTACACTGTACCTATAGCCTGTGATACTTGTTGTATGTCTAAGAGAGAGAGAGAGAGGGAGAGGTTGAGTACCTACAGCTAAAGGATTAGCAGTTGGGAGAGAGGAGGATTGATTGATTCACTGATCGGGTCTACGATTGTCATTTTGATTAGGGAGAGAGATTGAGAGAGAGACCAGAAATCACCTTTGAGCTAGTCTTAAGCAACCGACGTCAGTGATCTTGCTAGCGTCAGCCAATATGTAACTGACGTCGGTAGCTAGAATAACAGAAAAAGGGCTAAAATTAGCCTTTTTCCTATTCTTCCAACTACCAGGGGTAATTGGTCATGCAAAAATGGTCGAAGGTGGATTAAGTAAATGTGAGGATTAGTGGAGGAGAAGTTGGAATAGGTCATAGGGTGATAAATGAGGGTATCCAAGGGCAAATAATCTAAAGAGAGGAGAGGTGGCATGAGTGAGGTGTCAAGGGGAGAGAATTATTAATTTAAAATAAGATAATTATTTTAAATTAATAAGACATAGGTTAGGAGTGGTTAAGTGGACCAAGGGGACTAAGGGGGGAAGACGACCAAGGAATAGACACGATTTCGGTGTCTATATTTGCGCCTTTTTGTCTTGTTGGTTGTTCTTAACCAACTACAAGACAAAAATAGGAGTTGGTTGCCCCAGGTGTAGGATAAGGTTGATTTGGTCTTGTTGGTTGTTTGAATGAACTACAAGACAAAAATAAGAAGTTGATTACACCAAATGTGGGATCAGGTATTCCCCCTCAAAGTAGGAGTCAAGGGAAGGAAACCTAAAATCAGGTGTTGATTTGATAGATAGTGGATGGATATGGTGAAGTTTGAGTGTGAACACTACAAAAGTTTGAGATTGCACGCATACCACTTCACGAGATGGTTAGGTCAAATTGTCACAGGTCAAGGTCAAGGAGTGCCAAAATTGAAATAACTAGGCCCCAACATTTAGTCGTAGCTGATTAGGTTATTCGATCCAAGCTGTAGCTCCAATGGTCGTCGTGTTTCAAGTATCTCGAGCTCAAGAAGTGCTCTTGGAAAACATGAAAATGTCACAAGTAGTGGGGATCAACTTGCTCATGATCTTATACTTGTGAGGGGTCAAAATATGGGTTGTGGACAATTTTGCTAACCATTCGTGAGGTAGCATACATGCAAAAACAACCAAGGCAACATTGTCTTGGAAGTGGTCGAGGGAGATAGGTGCGATCTCCAAGGTCTTTGGTCGAGGTAGATGGTCCATTAGATGGACAGATGAAGGAATGGCCAAGCTAACCTCAGAAGACCCCATGTCAACTGAGTGCTGCCTATATAGCCCCTGTCATTAGGGCCTCAGGCCAATGTAGTTCTCCCTAAAAGGGAGGAAGAGGGTCAAAGTTATGGATTGCTTTGGTCGAGGTCAAGTCATGGTCAAAAAGAGGATATGGTTTGTCCATCAAGTAGACGAACAAATGAGGGTGGTCGAGCTAACCCCAAAAGGCATCATGTCATTTGAGTGCTGCCTACATAGCCCTGGTCTTAGGGCCTCAGACCAATGTAGTTTAGACTAGGGGTCAAAGAGGTCGATGATTGGTGTGGTCATGTGTCGAAATGATGAGGATAAGATGATGTCACAGCCTTTTCCATATTGTGTGATGGTGTATTCTGTAACATTGGTCGAGGGGTCTTTCATCCCTAGCAATTTTCTATATTCGTGATAGATGTATGCTAAAAATGAATTGAGTCTATTTATGCTTCAACAAGTAATAGTTTATGCTTAACATAAATTGTGTGGTCCATAGTTTCCATGTGTATTGGTGTCCATAGAAACTAGTGTGAATGGTCTATGATAATGTATGATGTCATAATGTCATGTTGTTGGTCTGAAAATGTTGGGTTGAGTTGGTTTGACAAATGATGTGGTTGAATGTGACCAAAGTGTATGAAGGAAGAAAGTGAAAGGCATATTCGCCCTTTCATTGACAAGGACCAGAATAATGGCATAGATAGGGATTGTTAGAACCAAGAGCCCCATTCATGTATTTCGTCGTTGACCATGGGTTGTGTTAGAGAGATAATCGAATCGCTTTGACATTAAAGTGAGCTTGAAGTCCCTTGAGTAGGTGATGTGATATGAGAGGATAGGGTAACCCTTTTTGAGTAGGGATAACTTTGCCCCTTTTTATAGGAGACCCTAAGACGACTACAAGCCAAGTCCATGACCCCCCCCCCCCCCTTTTTTTTTTTTGAGTAGACTGATCAATGCGGGAAGTCTACATAGAGATGTCATTTTGTTTTGTGGTCATTTGTGAAGCTGATCGATGCGGGAAGCTTCTAAAAGAGTGCTATTTATGGTAAGAGTTTAGTCATAGCCATTCTGCGAGGGAGTGGTCTATATTTTTTTCTTTATATATATATGAGGGATTTGAATAGCTATCCTTCGAGGGAGCAGTCTATTAGCTACAACAATGATAGTATAGCTATCCTTCGAGGGAGCAGTCTGCCTTTAGAGTTTATGACCTTTGATATTTTGACATCAATTTATTTTTTTGACAAAATTTTGAGTCATGGACAAGACTATAGAAGTTCAAGGGCTCCCTTTTATTAGGACAAAGCATTCATACTTTATAAAAGGGTTACATAGGGATAGCTTTAGAGAAACAAGATTGAAAGAAATGAGGATTAAGAAGACAAGGGTTTCTCAAGGGATGAGCTCAAGTTAAATGTCAAGTGAGTGAGTACTTGACTAACAGTAGAATGGTCATAGATGCAAGGCATTAAGGCGCTCAAGTTCTGGTCGGCCTTCAAGAGAAGATAGACAATAAGTCCCTGATCCATACTTGTGTGTGATGATGTAAGGTCCAAGCCAATTAGGAGCAAATTTACCTCATTTACTCTGTTCCATATTGGTCACGTGTTGGAGATGAGTAAGAAGTTGGTAGGTACTTGGTCAATGTTTGGTCGAGGCTAGGTTGAGGCTTGGTCGTGGTCAGGGTTGAGGCTTGGTCAAGGTCAGTTGATGCTTGGTCAATGGTTGGTTGAATGTTTGGTCGAGGTTTGGTCAATTGATATTTGGTCGAGACTTGGTTAAGGCTTGGTCGAGGCTTGGCTGGTTGATGTGTTGGTCAATGCTTGGTCAAGATTTGGTCGAGACTTGGTTGAGGCCATGATTAAAAGGTTTGGTTGATGTTTGGTCAAGGTGTGATTAAGGCTTTGGTCGAGGCTTGGTTGAGGTCATGATTAAAAGGTTTGATGTTTGGTCATGAATTTGGTTGATATGTTGTTGGATTCTTTGGCTAGATGATGTTTGGTCATTGTTTGTTTGGTCAATATTTGGTCAATGGTTGGTTGAATGTTTGGTCGAGGTTTGGTTGATGTTTAATTGATGGTCTGGTCGAGGTCAGGTTGAATGTTTTGATGAAAAGGTTGGTTGATATTTGGTCAAGGCTTGGTTGAGGCCTAGTCAAGGTTTAGGATTAAAAGAGTGATTGATATTTGGTCGAGACTGAGTTGAAAGGTTGGTTGAGGCTTGGATGAAGGTTGAATTCCCTCAGCAGCTAGGGAGAATGTTTGAAAAATTGGTCAAGGTTAGTTGAGGCTTGGTGGTTAGATTAACTATGTTGATGTCGAATAAGGGGGTTAAAGGCGGCAAAGGGACCATAGTCTAGCGTGGAGATCCCGATTTAGGTGATGAGGTTTGAGAAGCATGGGTCAGTGTTGATGATTTGTCAAAGGAGTGGTCAAGAGGATCTTTGATGAGAAGGGTATCCTTTTTTTGGTGTTGATGAGTGATAGCCTTAAGAGCGCAACAACGCTCAGTGTCATGTCCCGAAGTGTGATGATAGTGGTAGAATTTAGAGTTGTCGAACCAAGATGGTCTTGATCTAAGAGTTGATGAGTGGGGTGGTGTTGAAGGTTTGTTGATAATATGGTCCAAAAAAAAGGGTGTCTTTCTCCAAGCATTGGTGAATGACAACCTTGAGGGCACAAAAATGCTCAGTGTTGTGCCTAGGCGTGCGATGATATGCACAAATCTGAGTGTTATTGAACCATGATAGTTTTGGTCCAAGAGATTGATATGGATAAAGAAGCAGGAGATTGATGCGAGAAGACTGCAACAATTGTCGTAATAGCGAGGCATAAGAACTTGCCAATGGGTCTACGTGTTTTATTGTAGTAAGGGTTGATGACTTTTGTTTTGGAGGCATAGGAGGCATTGGTTGTTTTGGAGGAAATATATGTTTGATGGGTTGAGGGGATAATAGAGGTGACTTGCCTCTGTGAAGTATGAGAGTAGGAAGCACTCTATTAAAGTGGATGGATGCAGGCCCAAAATTGAAGGTAATGATGAAGGTGGGGGAGTCCTCCGGTGTGATTTAGTGGCCTTCTTTGGTTTGGGTTGAGGGCCACCATTTTGCGAGGCGAGGTTAGATAAGGATTTGGGTTCAGATGTAGATGAAGGTGAGTGAGATGTAGCAATCTCAGGCAAAAGACAAGAAGAAACTGTGACTGGATCTTTCTCGATTGAAGTGGGTGAAGAGTCAGGGTCTTCTCTTGGTGGAGAAGAAATAAGAGAGTGTGGCTCCTTAAGAGAGTAGAGGGCAGTGATAATTGTGCCTTCGACTTGTGGTTGAAGAGTAGGCAAGGTAGGGTCCTCCATTGGTAGGAGAAAAGATGAAGGTGGGGCTAATGACATAGGTATGGTCAAAGCATTCTCCAATATAAGAGAGGTCAATAGAGGACTAATAGGAGAAGAAAGCTCTTCTACCTATGGAAGAGGTTGGTCGGGGATAAGAGAAGAGACAGTGTTGACCTTGCGTATGTCATGCTCTTGGAAGCCATCGGTCATGGTTTGGACATTGCTTTGACTAAGAGGATGGTTAGGGAATGGTTGTCTAAAATATTGATATTTTGATTGGGTGGGGCATTTGGGTTATCCAAAACAAGATCACCCTTATCTAGCATGTCTTGAATGATGTTTTTGAAGGTTCGGTAATTGTCAATGTCATGGCCTTGGACACGGTGATAATGACAAAAGTCGTTCTCCCTATACCAGGTAGGGAGAGCTTTTAAAGAGTTGAATTGAGGTGGTCAGATTGGAGGGAGATTGAGTACCCCTTGCTTGACAAGTTTTTCCAAAATAGAAGTGTATGATTCTCCAATCGAAGTGTAGTTACGCTATATGTACCATTGTTGGAATTGTTTGGTGATGATTTGAGATGTTGAAGGTTGAGGTTGGTCAGTTGTTGTTGAGGATGGTGATCTAATGACCACGGTGTTGGCCTCTCCTTTGGACTTGGAATTGGTAGAAGAAGAAGGTCTGGAAGAAGAAGGGTCATTAGCTCTTGCATTGGTATTACGCAATTTGACCCTGTCTTCTTCAATAGTGCAGAGTTTAAGCTTTCAAGCCATGGTGAAAGCTTCATCAAAAGTGTAGAATGTTTGAACTTGCAAGGTAGAAGAGATGTGCCTAGCATATGCTCAAGAAAAGAGCTCGATGAGCTTAGGTTGAGGCAAGGAGAAGGAGAGCTGGTTAATCAAGCATCTCCAATGGGTGACAAAATTGACTATTGATTCATCGTCAAATTGCCTGATGGAGTAGAGGTCTGTGATTGAGACTTGTTTGGTGATATTGATTGAGAAGTGGTCAAGAAAAAGTTGGGCTAGTTGGGTGAATGAAAAAAGGGAGTGACTAGTGAGAGAGTTGTACCAATCAAGGGCAGGGCCAGAAAGTGACATGGGGAAGGTGCATAACAACAATGCATTGTCATGCGCTATAAGATAACAAGCATGTCTGAATGCTCGTAGATGTTGTTGTGGGTCTTCATTACTCTGAAAGTGAGTAAACTTAGGAAGCTCCCACTAGTTGGGGTATGGTCGGATCGAGATGGAGGGATGAATGGGTTCATTGCAAAATTGGTCATAGAAAAGGACATTGCTTGAATAAAAAATAGAAGCTTGAAGACTAGACATTTTGTCCATCAGCAGCTTGATGAGATCGGTTGACAGATTGGTAGATGGGGCACCCCCTAGGTTGTAAGGCAGTTGGAAGGTGCTAGAAGAGGCATATGACGTAGTCGACTGCACTTGTATAGGTGCAACATATGGGTAACTAGTCACAGGGACAGATGTGGAGACCCAAGGTGGTTGTGCCATGGAGGTAGAAGGCATAAGTTGAATAGATACCGCCAAAGGTGGTTGCATGGTGGCATTGGCAAAAGGGGAGGTATACACTCTTGCATTTACAGGCGTAAGTGTGTGTGGATTCGAGACAATCAAGTTCTAGTATGATGTAGGACTTGGTTGAATTGTGTGTGGTTGAGGGGGTAATGAAACCCCGATGGAGGTCGGTCCAAAAATGGATGGAGAGGCCAAACTTTGTGTATTAGCCATGGTCAGGTTAATGGTTGAGGTAATAGTCTGAGTCATAAAAGGTTGGGTAGCGAATGGTGTTGATGTCATCGCCGCTTCACTAGAAAGGTCTCACATTTGGTTTCTTGCAAGATAGTGTTGGAGAGCCTTCACGTTGTGTTCAAGGAGTCTCTCAAAGTTTGGGTCCCCTTCGGGGACAATTGAAGGTTGATTGGGAGTTGGTCGGGTAGGAGTTCGTTCGG
>JARHVA010005238.1:1200000-1267783 GCA_037957365.1 Torreya grandis
AAATGATGAGGTTTATTAGAGTATGTATAAGATTAAGCAAATGACATTCATGAATAATGGATCTAAACATAGGTAAACTTAGAATAGTTTAAAACACCCTAATATATCATTTCATACTCTTTGAATCCTCTGACTAATACATCTAGGAATAATACACACATATATAGTAAATATCTCCTATAACCTCTCACTTATTTTTCTCTCACACCTCAATCCCACTAAATAAGCAAACCTATTATGATATATTGTTATAACAAATAGAATTATACCTAAACCACAATATTATATTACCGTATTAACCATATGGTTATAAACAACTATTTACTATTTACCATTTGGGAAATATCAATTATTACTATTTACCTAACCCATAAATACCTATTTTTACTTAATGTGAAAAATATTCCCAACATAGCCTTATTCAGGTACTTGTGAGTCATGTAATATGCCCATAGTACCATTGATACATGATTATCCCAATCCTTGTGACCAAAATCACATATCTTTCTCAGGCACATTCCCAAGATCTTATTGAATGTTTTAGTTATGTCATTGGTTTGGGGATGATATGGGTGGTTTTATGGTGTACCACCATGTATTCATCCAATAGGATACACACCATCTCATTGATGAAATGAGTGCCTCAGTCGCTAGTCAGACTCAATGGGTGCCCATACTGACTTATGATGTTCTCCCATATAAAATGTGTGGCTGTCATGACTATGTAATCTTTGGTCAACATAGATTTGGCCCACTTTGTGAAATAATTAGTGGTCACTAAAATATATCCTGCACCTATACACCATGCTACGAGAGTGATTGGCCCAATGAAGTCAATGGCCCATTTATCTAATGGTGCCTAGGCAAGAATGGGAATGAGGGGCATCTCACCCTGATGGTTGGGTTTTTTGATGCATTGGAATATGTCACATAACTTATCATACTAGTTTATATCTTGAAAGAGGCTTGGGCACCACAAGATTAATTGTAATACCTTGCACAACATTAGGTCTCAGGTGCAATGACCTCTTATGATCCTTTTGTGCAATTCTAGTAGGATGGAGTCCCATTTGTGTTCCAAAACACACTAGTGTAGGACTTCATCCCTAATTAATTTTTACATCTCCCCTTCAATGAAATAGAAGGGGGTGATATGAACCACAAGTCATTTCTTCTCCTTAGTTGACAAGGTATAGATCACAAACCCATATGTTAGGAAAGTATCAATCTCCACTAGATATTTTGGGACATGATGGAATTTGTATAGCTATGCATCTCACATGTCATCCTCAATTTATGCCTCTACATCACCAAAATTGATGTGGGATAAATGGTCTAGCCCCAAGTTTTACTTTATAGGTTTAATGAAAATGAAGAACTAGAACTCCTAGAAGATAACAATCCATTTGCATATGCACCTTGTAAAATAGGCTTTTTCATAAGGTACTTGAGCACCTCATGATCTATGAAAAAGATGAATGGGGTTGCCAATAGATATTTCCTAAATTTATGTAAGGCATAGACTATTTACATTACCTTGCACTTAGTGGTGGTGTAATTCTACTTTGCCTACATCAATCTCCTACTTGTAAAGGAGATGGGGTGTTCTATCTTTCCTTCATCTGGTTACACTATGATGGTGCTAATAGCAGAGCTTAAAGCATCGACATGAATGTGGAAAGGAGTAGTCCAATTTATAAACTATAAAATTAGTGTGCTAACTAATTTTAGCTTTAGTGTTTCAAATACCTCCTCTTATGCCTCATCCAAGTACAATGGGCCATCCTTGCATAAGAGATCCTCTAGAGGTGTTGTGATCTTTACATATCTCTGAATGAACTTCCTATAGTATCCATAATAGCCTAGCAAGGTGTGAATTTCCTTTTGAATTGAGGGAGTATGGAGCTAGATTATGATGGCTATCTTTACCAAGTCAACAAGAAAACTATTCTTGTAGATGATGTGTCTAAACATTGTCTTAAATGGAGTTATGAAGATGGACTTATTTAGAGTTAAAAATATATGGAGCTTCTTGTACCTCTAAAACATGGGGCATAGATTATCATAGTTTTCCTGTACAAGACCATACACCATCTAGTCATTGAAGTACACTTGGAAGAACTTATGGATAAAATCCTTGAAATTAATGATCACTACCCCAAAGAATATGGTTGGTGCATTCTTGAGTCCAAAGGGAATCATATTGTAAGTGAAACAAGCCCATTTGGTCATAAAGTTTATTTTGGACTTATCCTCCTCTTCAATCTACACCTGATGGTAGCCTAAGAAACCATTAGTGAAAGTATAGATTTAGTAACCTATGACTTCATCTAGGACCTCATCGGTGAATGGGGTCTGGAATGGTTCATTAATGTAAGCGGTGTTTAAAATCTTATAGTTGATGTAGATATAAATTTACCCATCCTTCTTGATGATGATGACCATTGGGCTCATCTATTCATATTATTTCATAGGGTATATGATGCTAATGGCAAGCATTCCATCAATATCTATTTTCACCTTGGCTAGTGATTGGGATTCGTTTGGTATGGGCACTTCTTGATTTATCTCACACCATCCACCAACTTGATGTTTATTTTACCAAGGGAAGGGTGAGTGACCTTAATATCTTAGTATCTACATGGGAATAAGTCCTAAAATACCTTTAGGAGGTCTATAATTCACTCCATCTCTGGCTTAGACCAATAAGCACCTATAGTGGTAATCTTCAACTTGCCTTCTACACTGATGTCTACTTTAGTGATCTTGAGTGACATTTAGTAGGTTTCATTCACCTCCTGATGAGATTCCTCAACTTTCCTTATCCCCTTAGTTGTTTCAATTTGAATATGCATTAGATATTCATCATCTAGGGTGTTGTCATCCATAAGGCATATATTTTTTATCTACCTGTTAGATCCTTCTAATTGTGATCTTTCTGTGTCTCATCATCTTATTTATTAGAGTCACTATTGAGTACCATTTCTTCAAAGAATATTAGGAGTGATATTCCTCTCTCCCTAAAATTTTCCTTAAGGCACTCTTCTAGGATGGAAATGTACTCAAGCACTACCCTATAAATGACTTGCAATGGCTCTAATAGCTCTAAGTTTTGTAAAGAAAAAGAGGTATACACGAATGTCTCCTTTAGTATCTCCTATTTTCCTATCTCATGGTGTGTCTCATTTAAAATATACCATGCTTGTACCCATGTTTTCAAGGTCTTATAAAAGGCATGCACCCATAGGCCTCTTGGTGTATTCTTGTTATAGATAGTCTAGGGTTCTTCACAAAACTGTACATGTGTGATTGGGTCAGAATCACCTAATTAGGTAGGTAGGTCCAAGTATTCATTACTCTTGCCAAACCTAGGGAATATTTATACCTTTTCATCTTTCCAAGTTAGAAAAGTAGGTCACTACATTGCCCACCAGTGAGTAGCAGTGCACCAACGTTCCCATTCTATCTATTTTCTTGGGGATGCAAGCTTCAATATCAAGGACATACCTATCTATAGGATAGATTCCTTCATATTTTGGGAGCTCTAAAATATTCCATTTACTTAGCTAGAACACACTTTTTTTGGCCTTTATATAATAGGGAATCCATCTCTTCTATTTGTGCTCAATCCTAACCAACCCTATTTTGACTAGTCTTATCTCAACTATGCACACTAGGTATCACCTTAGGATAGTGAATTCATAAGAATCTTATACCCATAATTAATGGGACACATTAGTTATATCACAGGTTGATTTCCCATCCTCCCATTTAATTATGCCTTGGTTACTATGGGTGAGCTTTTTAGTGCCCTACGTTGTGATGTTTTAAATGTGGTTGATCTCATCCTCAAGATCAACACTCTCAACATATGAGGTTCCTTGGTAACTTGATAAGGGGATAACCAACCTCTCTTTGACATTTTCAAAAGTCATATAACACTTCTTAAAGTGAATTTCTATCTTATTTTCATAGCACCATGGCTTACCCAAGATCACTGGATAGTTGTCCTACTCTGCCAACTCAATGACATTGAAGTTAGCTTAAAACTCAGTGCCCATTATATCTACAATGTCATCCTTCAAGATCCAAATACATTTTGCTTGGGATTTGTTCACCATGAATAGCATGTGAGATGAGGGTCTCAAGGGTGGCCATCCCATCTTCTCCTAGGTGGTTTTTGTAAGGATATTAACCTCAGTGCCCATGTCTATAAGTACTTTACAAACCAACCATCCATTGATGGTGGAATCAATTAGTAATTCTTAGTCATACTCTATGTTTTAACGATACCTTTCTTCATGTTCTTTCTCCATATGTGGCATAAAAAATTTAATCATTTGAGGTGCAACCTCTAATTCTAGTTTCTTCCTTACACACTTCAATAACAAATATTTCAATAGTGACAACATCCCTTTAGCTTGTAATAGGTGAAGGATCTCAATCAACTCCTATACCTCAACCTCCTAGTTGTCATGTCTTTCACACAAAGTAGTGGCCTATGTCTCTAGATCTATTGCCAACTAGAGTTCACCCTACAAATTATATATCATGCTCATGGCTTATTGTAGGACATCCTTCTATTACATAGGGTCAGGATAGGGTGTAGCTTTTGGATCAATCCTCATTATGCACTTATTTCAACTTGACTCACCATACTCAAAGTGTAGTTCTTAGGCTGGCATAGTAGGTGGCTAAGTGGTAAAACCACTTCGGTTCATGGATTGTACCTTATGTATATCCTTGTGAGTTTTTTTTGGCTTAGGAGCCCACCTTTCCCTTTAGACGAACCATTATAGCACCTCTATCTATGCGAGGCTGACCTTAAGTTATATTTTTGTACAAGTTTGGACATTATTTGACCGAATGTGGTCCTTAATAATACCTTCATGTTAGGTGCATGGGGTAGTCACACTGATAATGCTCAATCAAACCACACTTGTATCATGATCATGGTGGGAATATTCCTCCACCACATCCTCCTCCTTTCTTGTGTGCACCTCATTGGTTTTCATAACCCATATTGTACTAGTCATATCCCTCATTTCCTTGACCCACTTTAGTATTAGTTGATGTTGTCACCTACCTAATGCCTCTTTCCATGTTTTGGTACATCTCATTGATGACTTAAAAGCCTATTATTGAGTGAATATAATCATCACATATCTTGTAATAAATGGTAGTGTTCACTTGACTAGCACACTATAACAAAAGATAGTTTTGAGAGTCATGTGGCTCATGACAAACATCATATTTGAGAAGTAGGGCATAGAAATTTATTGATGGGAAATTATTATTTTTATTCCCCTCCATCTCATATTTAGTGTACCATAATCCACTACTAGTGTCATGTGTTGAACCAACAGTCAACTTCTATAACTAGGAGGCCATTGACATGATTTGTGCCACCATGAATGTGTTAATCTCAATATCGGTGCTGCTTACTACCTTGATCCAAAGCATAGATTCAAGCACTTCATTGGGGTATATTAAGGTCTTCATGGATAGTTCTCATCTAAAGGGTACCAACAAGCCTCCAACAAATCATTACATGTGTTAGGAGGGGTGAATGCCTTATGAAATTTTAGAGAGAAGAGTTTTAAACTGTACATCATAAAGGTGCATGTTCTTAGATAATCCTTGACTAATTTTAATGAGTATCATGATGCTCTACTGCTCAAATTTTAAGATATAAAAATCTTTCAAGAAGGCTTCCTTTAGCATATTTTAGTCAACCATAGTTTGATTTAGGTCAAATTTTAGATACAAGGTATATGCATAATCCAAAAGGGTGGTCATGAATTGGGTTGCCTTGTGCTCAGGCTGAGTGATGCCCTGAGTGTACCATTATAATTCACACTTTAGCACATACTTCATGACATTTTATACATCATGATACTCAGTTAAGTGCATTACCATCCTATATTAGACTTGATAAGGGGGTGGTGCCAAGTTTTGAGGCTCTTGTACCCCTTGCATCTATGTTAGAGGTGGCCATCTAACACCTCCAATTATAGGTTAGGGCATTGATCTTGAATTTATCAGTTGCATTTTCAAATTTATTGATATAGTTTCACTCACTTATGGTGTTATGCCACTTTTTATAGGATGTTACCTAGTCAACATAGTTGACATTATCTTTATGGGAATGATCATGCCTATGTTCATAGTTCTTAGATTGGTGCTTGATAATTTGCCACATCCTCACTTAGTTACTTGTAGGGAATCACTTGCTCAATAACAAACACTTAATCCAAATGTTGAACCTATTTCCTTACTTTTTCTTTCTTGATTTTTTTAATTTAAAAAGAGGGGAGAAAAAAGAGATAAAGGGTATGTACCTATTGTTGATGACGAAATGAAGTGAGAACTCCTTATTTGGCTAGGGAATAATGACCTAAAAATCACATTAGCTTACCAAAATGGATTAATAAAAAGGTAAGGGGCTACCTGGTGATAAACTAGTCTTAAGAAAAGAATGTGCCTCCTTAATTGGATGTTAACCCTTGTTTAACATTTAATTTTATTGATAAAAGAGAAATTAAAAAAGATATATATGGAAATGGTGCTAGATAAATAACATCAAAGATATCTAGTTCATAACATGATTAATATGATCAAAGTAATTATTCCAAAAATCCATAGCTATGTCAATATCCTCTTAAATTATAGATATTTTTTCATTGATGTCTTCATAATTAAATGTGAAAACCATAGCACATAGAGCTAACTAAAATGCAATGTTTCTTTGGTCAGTGAAGAAGGGTTGTGAGATAATGGAGAGGTCAAATATGCTATCAACTTCTTATACCAATCTAGGTAAGGTTATCTACATGTAAGAGTCAAATTGTAGTCAGATCTAGAGAGGTCAAAAAAGGGGTTATGTGCCAGTCAAAAGGCTAAAGGAGATCTGTTAGGGGGCAAGTGGAGTCAAAATAATAAACTAATATTTTGGAATGACAGTGACCATTGATGGTCAAGGTGACCATCAATAGTTTTACTGACCAACGATGGTTGGGTGACTGGTTATGATTGATATAACCCTTGATAGTTATAGTAACCAACTATGGTTAGCTATTAAGGAACTTCTAGAATGTGTTATAAAAGGTATCTAGTGGATAAAAGGAGATATCTATGGATGAAAGGGGGTGTCTATGGATGAAAGGATATTAGGAGTGAAGAAGAGGGTTCAAATTGATTGATCAAGAAATAAATGAAGAGTAGAAAACAATAAAACTAAAATAAAGTACCTTTGTTATGTTGAAGATTCTATAGTTGAGTGTCGAAGAGATTCAATCAACATAATGGTACTTTGACTTTTGAGAATCATATGGATAGGTTTTTAGACATTGGATGCCTACACAAAGAAAAGATAAGATATTGGATATGTGAAATTTTTTATCCATAACTCTCATAGGATCCCTAAATTTATAAAAAAGACTTGCTAAGCGAGGAAGGAAGCTTTGAGGGAAATTTTCTAAGTTGGGAGGATAAAGATGCTCATTTTGAAAGAAAAAAACTATGAGATGTACATGGGAAAGTTTCTATTTTACCCATGTAAGTTCATCCACAGTTGGATGATTTTTGTGTTGTAGGGGTGGAGACGTAACCATTGATGGTTAGGGTAACCATTGATAGTTAGGGTACCATCAATGGTTAGGGTGACTATTGACAGTCGATCCCTTGGTGCAAAAAGGGTTAAAAAGAGTCAAAGAGAGCATGTTAAAATGTTTGGTGGCTAGGTGTAAAGGGTGAGATAATTCGCTAGATAGTTAACTAATGGTTGAGAATAGGTCCAAGGTGATTTAATACTAGAAACATTCAAGGGGACATTTTTAGGTGTCTCAATTTTCCCCCTTTTTATTTTGCAACTTTAGGTTGATAAGCTATAGAAAAAAATAGAAGATTGACAGTTCAAGATCAGTTGTCTCAAGTATGGGAGGAGGGTTTCTTCCTCAAACCAAGAGTCAATGAGGTAATACAAAATTTGGGTCATGGTTTGATAAAATTAAAGAAGGTGTAGGTACTAGAATGCAACTACATGCACAAGGTGTGATGAGATGATAAGGGCAAAAAATCATGCAAAGGTAAAAATGGCTAGTGTTGATAATAATAAGTTTGGGTTCTAGAAGAAGTGATAAGGTAGTCGATCCCTAGCTTTGGTCATAGTTGATCGAGTTACACATATCAAATGTCCTATAAAAGTTTAATGTGTACTCAGTTATCTAGGGTAGGAAGTGCTCTTGATAAAAACAAAGTTGGTTGGGTCACTCACAAGGTGGTGCGAAAAAAAAAATGTAACACAGCCAAATTGGTCAAATCAGTCAATAATGACGAAATCAAGGTCATCATAAGGTGTAAAAATAGGTTTATTCTAAAAGAGGGGTTGACATCATGATGGACATGGGTAAATGGGTCGATTGGTTGGGTAAAGGGTAGGGGGTGACTAAGCTGACTCCTAATACACATGGCAAGAGAATGCTACCTACATATTTTCATAAACAAATGGATCCAACATAGACTTTAGGCCAAATGTAGTTTTTGGTCGAAGAGAGGGTGACTCCTAAATATGTTTGAGTGTAGGAGAAATAGGTTGCCCCATTTGGGTGTGTTTAAGGTCAATTTAAGGTGAAGAAAAGGAAAAAGTTGAAGGGGAAATGTTTAGGGTGGTCTTTAAAAAATAAAGGGGGAAAATCCAACCATTGATTGTTATGTGACCATCGACAGTTAGGGTCAACTAGTGATGGTTACCCAACCATCGATGGTCAGGGTTAACAATTGATAGTTTGGGCAATCATTGATGGTTAGGAACCCAAAACCCTAAAACTATGACAAAAGCAAAATGAAAAATGAAAAAAAGTCATTATTATATTTTGTGAAACATTGGCTAAGCACTATCAGTTTGTTCTATATTGTTGGGTATACGAGCACATATAAGTGCTACAAGCATTGGGTTTACTAGCTAGGGGGTATCTACTGATGAATTATAGGGTCAATTTTTATTGATAGAGGAGAGATAGAGCCATGATAGGGGTAGGTGGTGGTACATGTGACCTAGATTGGTTCAAAGAGGCACTGGAGGGTTTGGTGGATGGAGACATAGTATGGAGGCCTTATAAGGAGTGGCATGTATGGGAGGGATACCAATGTCATACATTATCTCTAAAAATATGGAGGTGGGTTTATAGGTGATGGGAGGGAGAGATAAATCATATCCCATTTGAGAGGGTATGATAATACTTTGGATTGGTACAAGGGATCCATCCTAATTTTATATAGTACAGGAGGGAGGATTCAGAGTATCCACTTCTGGATCCATAGACACAAGATGAGGTTTTGGATTTTGAGGAGTTACCATTAAGGGGAGGTGATGATGTAGGGATGACACATAACTACCTAAATTGGTTTTAGGTTATATATACTATGATGGATTTTGCTTTTAGAAATGGTGATATGGCCTCGATGGATGTAGATCAAAGATAAGGGCTAGCACAGGGGGACCCACAAGTGGTAGTGGCACTAACAGTAGCTCAAGCCCAAATAGATATGTTATAAGGGTAGGTTGTGACTCTTTAGGGTCAGGTAGGAGGAGTCACAATGGAGAGAGACCAGGACCATTCATAATTCATAGATTTATAGGGGTAGGTGGCCATCTTACAGGGTCAGATGACTACATTGATAGGGGAGTAAGACTAGGTGAGGGTGTCACTTCATGTGGTGACCTAGGAGAGAGAATCCTTATGATGGGATAATAGAATAGTGATAGGTACAACACATCCTAGATATGTTACACAGACAAAGTATCATGTAGTGATACAGAAGTTGAGGTATTATGAGGGCATTATGTTAGCACAATGTCCTAATGAGCTAAGGTGGGGAGAGTATCAGCTGAGTTTTGTTAGGTGGAGTAGGTTTGGGGACCCTAGGGTAGTGGGATATGGTAGTGGGTCAGTAGACAGGGCCTCTACCTAGTACATGTATAGGTGTAGGTACTACTGTGGCTAGTGGTAGTGGTTTACCAGGGCCATGATATATATATGATCCATTTTTGATATCAGTTGAAGATGTGGGATATATTTTGAGAAATAATTATGATGTATAGACATTATATATTACATACATGTGTGTGTGTGTGTGTGTGTGTGTATGATATGGTTTCATTTTGAGATGTTGTGTTGATGATGACTAATGTTTATTTGATGGTTATGTTCATGTTTATATGATGATGTATTTGGTTAAGTTTTAATGCTAATTATGCTAGGATACATAGATCAAGATGTGTTTATTGTTGATGATGCTTAATGGTTATAGTTGATTAATTAATATAGGTATGTGATAAAGTATGTTTTAATAATATTATTTATAATGGTTAATTTAATATTTTGATGTGAGGTCAGTTAATTAGGTTAGCTAGGTATGATAAGTTGGTTGGTTTTGAATGTTAATGCTTTGATTTGTGGAATGGTTTTGGTTTTAATAGGTAAGTTAGGTATGGGTGGAAATGAAAAGGGGCATGCTAGATTCTTTGTCAAGGATCTTATTAAACCCCACAAGGAGGATAGGATCTTTGTGAAAGTGAACCCTTCATTCATGTAAAATTAGTGTTTTCCTAGTATTAAGGTGTGTCATATAAACACCATGTGTCAAGTGAGATCAGAATACTTTGATTTATAGATGTGATATGAAAAATGAAGGGTAGTGATAAGTAGGTAGGGGAAGAAGTGTTATATAGGGAATCATGTGTGGGTTCACCCACCCCTTTACTTAGGTGACGTATAAAACTAAAATAGATGAGTCCATGTCTTTTGAGGGATAGACTATTCAATACGATAAGTCTAACAATATTAAAAGAGAACTAGTTATGGTTCTTTTGGGATAATGTTGAATTTTTGAGAGGATCATGCATTTATTTAAAAGAGGTGAAGATGATCAAGGTGAGAAGCTTCATTGAGCTACAAAATAGAGTCGATTGTGGATGATAAATATTATTTATCATGTTAGCTCAAGCATCCTTCAAGAGAGTGGTCTAAGTCTAAGTTCTGATAGCTATCTTTTAAGGGAGAAGTTTATCATTTTATCATTTAGGTGATAGTCATCCTTTGAGGGAGCAGTCTATTTCTTTTTCTTATGACAATGGAACTAAATAATATGTATCCCAAAAATATTAAACATTTGTTTTAGACATGGATGCATCTATTTCAATCTTTGATCAAAACCATTTGTAAGGGGAAATTTGTGCCTCAATATGATGGTTATGTGATAATAAGAAGAGGTCTTAAAGAACATGAAACCATGGGATTCCATATAACATAAGGTGAAAAGTATCCATGAGAACCATGCCATGGGTAGAGACGTGGTACCCACATTTAAGATTGGATGAAAATGCTTGATAGATAATCACATGGATTTATTGTAAACACATGTCCTTAAGAGGAATAGGGTAAAAGGATTAGGGAAGTGAGAAGTTCTTAAAATCAAAATATGAGCTTAAGTTAGACAAAAAGGTGTGTTAGATAGGACTTAGCAATAGAAAGGATGAAAATGTGAAGCATTGAGAGACCCAAGTTCTTGTTTGCCTTCGAGAGATGATAAATGATAACCTCCTAACCTGTACTTATGGGTTATAATATAGAGTCCAAGCTAATTGAAGGAAAAATTTCCCCTTTTGGTTTTATCCATGTTTGTTACATGTTGGTTTTCCTTAAGAACGAGGTCTCTAATGTTAAATTCTCAAACTATTAGATGTTTATTGTAGGCACAAGTGACATGCTCATGATAGACATGAAGATGATTAAGGGTAGTGAGGAAATTCTCATCAATCATCTCTATACATGTGAGATGTTATTGAAAATAATATTCTTTAGAAATTATGTCTCATAAGGATGTACGAAGAGAGGGGATTTAGACTTCAAGTGGTAAAATGATTTCTTCCCTAAAGACAAGGTTAAAATGGGTAGTAACTATAGAGGTTTGAATGTTGGTATGATAGGCCCATAAAGTGAATGGGATGTGAAAATTCCAATCCCTTCCTGAAGTGTTGATGATCTTAGTTAACATTTTGATGAGAGTTTTGGTAGAGGATTCTTCCTGTCCATTGGCTTGTGGTCAATAAGGGGAGGAATGACTAAGTTTGATACTAAAAAAAGAGAAGTTTGATTATCAGGGAGAGGGGCTTCAGCTAATTGGTCTTCAATGACCTATCCTTTAATGGAACTTTATAGAAGAAACTCAAGATCAAAATTAGCTAAAAGCATGAGCCACTTAGTCATAAATTGGTAATGATATGGCTTAGAGTGCATATACTTGAGGGGGTCAATGTTGGTAAAGACATAAGTTTTGTGGTTAAGAAGATAGTGATGAAGTTTAGAGGTGATAAAAACTAAGGCAAGGTGGATTTATTTTGGATGGGTGTATCAAGTTTCATAGTCAATGAGGGTGCAGTTGATGTAATAAACATCATGTTCCTTATGTTGGTCATTATGATGAGTGATCATGACTCCCAAGGAATGATTAGTGGAAAATATGTATAAATAAAAGGGTTGATCTTCCCTTGGGGGAATAAGGATAGGTGGAGAAAGAATATACTCCTTAATTGCCTCAAAGGCTTGTTGACACTCCTTGGTCCATTTAAAGGAGGTGTCTTTTTTTAGGATGTGGTGAAAGGGTTGACAATGATTGGATAGCTGAGAGATAAAATGGTAGATTGATTGAATTTTGCCTTGTAGGCTATGAATTTTTTTTAAGTTAGTAGGAGGAGGTATTTATAGAATGGCTCTAACTTTTATGGGGTCTATTTCTATTCCATGAAGGGAAACAATGAAGCCCAATAGTTTTCCTGATAAGACCCTAAAGATGAAATTATTTGGATTGAGGTTGACATGATAATGGATAAGTCTTTCAAAGATGATGGCTAAAATTGCTAGGTGATCCTGGTAATGTTTGGATTTTTTGAGCAAATCATCAACATAGTCTTCGACTATTGTATGAATGAGGTCATGAAAAATGTAGGTCATGGCTCACTGATATGTGACTCCTATATTCTTTACAATAAAAGGAATGACACAATAGTAGAAAGTTCCCCATGGGGTGATGAAAGATGTCTTATGTTGATCTTGGGGGGCAATCAAGATTTGGTTATATCTTAAAAATCTATCCATGAGGGAAAACATTTCATGACCAATGGTAAGATCAACAAGTTGATCAATGTTAGGTAGGGGAAAGTCATCTTTAGGGCATGCAAGGTTAAGATCCTAGAAATACACATAAAGGTAGAGTCCCCTAGTGGGTTTGGTGACAAGAATAGTGTTAGAGACCCATTGTGGATAGTCAATGGGTTAAATGAAATTAAAAAAAAAGGTGTTGAAGTTTTTCTTTGACATGGAGAGCTATATGGGGATGGATTTGACAAAGTTTTTGCCAGATTGGCTTAACTTCAAGATGAGTGATGATTTTATGAAGGTAAATAGATGGTTCAATACTAGGCATATCCTAATAAGACCAAGCAAATACTATGCTATAGTCATGAAGGAAGGCTGTGTAGTTTATTTATTCATCAAGAGTTAAGGATTAGCCAATCTTTATAATATGAGGGTTCTCTTGAGTACCCAAATTAATGTATGTGGTTGATTAATTTAGCATTTTTTAGTTTTCAAGAGGGAGGGATATTTTAAGAGAAGAATCCTCCACACCTAGATAATTAAGAATAGATTTTTCATCTTGACATTAGATGGTGTTAATGGTGGGAGAATCATGCGTGATCATTTTAGGTTGGATGAGAGGAATGGTTTTGGTTTGAACTTCCTATTGATAAGTCAAGGGACCTAAACTAATGATGTTAATAAAAAAAATTAGGTGGAATGATGTCACTATATTCAAATGGAGTTGGTGAGGGCAGAGGTTCTCCAAATTAGAAATGTGAGGTTGATAAAGGTATAAGTTCCTTGAATGGGAGAGGTGAGGCTGGTGGTTCCCAAAATGGGAGAGGTGGATTTGGTGAGGTTGGTTTTTCTACAAATGGGAGAAGTGGGATTGGTGAAGTTGGTCTGGAATATTATGTGGGAACATACCCTAGGCTAAGAACTCATGAGGTTTTTGAGTTTTGATAGAAGGAAGTTCATGAGGTCCTTGTTCATAGAGGCCAAACCCAAACCCTTTCCAAGCACATCAATGAAGTTATGTTTGGGAAAAATTTGGGTTGCTAAGATAAGAAAAATTGGAAGTGAATGGTTGAATACAAGGCATGGTGGTGGGTACAAGAAGTGGTTTGTCAAGTCCCCCATAGACAAAATATGTTCTATTATTGGGAAGACCAAATGGCACAAGGGTACCAATATTGGGATCCTAAGATGGATCATTCTAAAGGTTCCAAAATTCATATGGAGAGGGAAAATCATCCAAAGATAAAATTTGATATTTCCCGAGTGTAAGTCATTGGAACATGGATTACAAGGGGTGTTTGACTAGGATTTGTGATGAAGGAATAGTTGAACTAGTGGATGCTTCAACATTTTTGAAAATATAAGTGTTGGTATGTTGGTTTGATATGGTGGTTTGGCTAGTGGTTGGATGTGAAGAGGGTGAAGGTGGAATAAGAACATAATTGGACTAATGCATCATATTATAAGAAATAAAGGGACTTGGATCAGCTTTGATTGTAATGACTTGTCCCTCATGTTCAAACTTGATGCATCAATGAAGAGTATAAGGGATGCATGCCATAGAATGGATCTAGGGGTGACCAAGTAACACATTATATTTAAATCTACCCTCTATAATGTAAAATAGTCTAGGAATGGTTTGAGGTCCCAAATGAATGTGGAGAATAACTATCCCCAGAGTAGTGGCCAAGGTGTCATTGAATGATTGGAGAATTACTCAGCTTTATGACATGATTTTTTTAAGTTATTGAAGTAGATCATAAGCATGGGAGGATATGATATTTATACTCACTCCCCCATCAATAATGACCCTTTTGACATGTGTATGATTGATAGATTCTATAATAAAAAGAGGGGGATCAAGATCTTCACTATGATGTGGTGGGATTGTAGACTCTTGAAATGTGACATTGGTAATGTGTTGGATAGCACCAATAAAAGATGAAAGAGGTTGTGGATCATCTAGTTGAACCTCTATGGAATGATCACTTTCATTAAAGCTTGATGATGTTGAGGTGAGATGCTAATTAGTCATAAAGACTCATTTTGATTAGCATTTGGTGAAGTTATTTTATCACTAGGCATTGAAAAAATGAAGGTGCATTAGAAGATGAAGGAGCTCCCAAAATGGAGACCTTCAGATGAGATGGTTGTGAAGGTGAATGGGTAGTGTTTTGGGTTTGGTTGGTTGGTTGAGGAGCTAAAGGGTAAGCCCATGGAATGGTGGCCTTGGCTTTACCCTTTTCACTTTGCTAGACTACTTTACCCTTGTGCTTATGTTGGGATATAAACTGAGTTACCATATGAATAGTATGGACAAGAGGAGTGGTTACTTGCTTTGGTACCTTTGTTTCACTCCTTGATGGGAGTAGAGAAGGAGATTATTTGTAGGAGGATTGGATAGGTAGTAAAAGAGGCAAATGGATTAAATAAGGTTCATCCAATAGATCATCCTCCTCCAAAAGGCCATAAATGATATCTTGGATAACTTTACATTTCTTCATATCATGCCCACATGTTCTATGGTAAAGACAAATTAGATTATCATTAAACCAGGTTGGCTTTTAGTGAGTGGGGTCAAAAGGCTTGATGGGGGGTAGGTTAATGGCAAAAGATTACAAGATATTTTATAATATAGTTGTATAAGACTCTAATAAGGATTTTTGAGATGGTGATGTTTGGTTTTTTAGTTTAAGTTCCTTATTGGGAAAGGGATTTTTAATAGGAGGCATCATTGGTGGGGTAAGCCTGGCTGGAGGTTTTGAATGAGTTGGCTTAACTATAATTGGTTTAACTATAATTGGTTTAGGAATTGGGGGTCTAAATGATGAGGGTTTGATAGATGGGAAGGTGGATGGAGAAAGGTTGGCAAGGAATAATGATGAACTAAGATATGGGATTGGTATAGGTAGAGAAAAGGGAGATGATTTTTTGGAGGAAGAGTAGGTTACAAGAATGGTGGAAGGATGTGGTCCTAAAATAGAAGGTAAAGGTGAAGGAATTGGTATGGTTCTTACTCAAAGTTGAGGTCTAGGCAATCCCTCCTTAATGAGCTTAATTGGATTAGGTTTTGGTTGGATTAGTGTGGTTAGATCTAGTCTCAAAGGAGGGTGAGCAGTATTTAGTGTGGGTACGATCCTCAAGGTCTTGATTGGCTTAGTAAAAGAAGCATAAGATGATTTAGCAATTTTAGATAGGGGTAATTGAGGTGGTTATTTGGTAATTTAGGAGGAGGAGTTGGTGGAGTTATAGAAACAAGTTTGAAAGTGGATTCTAATGAAGTAGAAGTTTTGGTCTTATTTCAATATAGGAGTCCAAGTCGATGCCAAAAGGTGTCTCTATCAAAGTTAGTTTTGGAGGTGAATTATAAACTTTGAACTTGCTGGGAGAAGGGTTTATAAACAAGTATTATTCCCTGATCATTGTCTTCAAAATGTAAACCCATTATGGATAAATAAGGAGTGGTTTTAGTATTGTTATCCTTGATGAAAGGTTCCAAAGGCAACGGTTGGGTAGATAGGGGTATTGTATCTTGAGAAATGGATTTCAAGGAAGATTAAAATGATTCTATAATTGGTACGGTAAGGGTAATGGTTTTAGGTATAAGGGTTAGTTTAGCTTCCTCCTTGATTTGGTTACCTAAAGGGATAAGTGGGTTTTCAAGTTGGATTGGAGGAGTGAATGAAATGATCGATGGAGTGACCATCTCCTTGGATGTTTCCACCATATGAGGGGTGGGTGAAACCATGGTTTCATCCAAGGAGGTGGAAGGGATAGTTACTTCCTTCATTTGGGCATTTGAAGGGATTGGTGGCAGGTGGTTTTCATTTATTTGGGTGATATGGGTAATAACTTCTTCAATAGTGAGCACATTACTGGTGACATTGATTATATGTGCCTCATGTGAATTAGAGGAATCAAGTTGGTTTTCATGGTTTGGGGTTGAAGGTGGATGGTTTGGAAATGGTTTTCAGAAAATATAAAGGGATTGGTTTAAAGGAGCATTTGGGTTGTCAAACACAAGCTCCCCTTTATCAATTAGGTCTTAGACAATGCTTTTAAAAGTATTACATCTATCAATATCATGTCTAACAACCCAATGATAGTCACAATGATCATTCTCATTCTACCACCTAGGAAGGGGGTGAGAAGTATCAAATTGTTGAAAGGTCTTGATGGGTAGAATTTGGATTAGATTGGATTTGAGTAGTTTTTATAACACCAATGCATAAGATCCCCCAATCGGGGTAAATAGTTTTGAAGGAACTTGGTTTTTAGTACAGTTTTGGAGATTGGAAGGGTTTTTGGTTAGAGGTGTTTGGTTGATGGGTGGAGGAGGTGGGGTTTTAAGAATGACCAAATGTGATGATGCTTTCTCTTTAGACTTGGTTGGGTTCATGGTTTTGGTGGATGATGACTCAGTGGATTTGAAACTAGAATTTCTATTTTGAAGCTTCAACTTCCCTTCATTAATAGCATGGTTTTATAGTTTACAGGCCATAGTAAAAGCTTCATCAAAAGTCCTAAAGTTTTGGAATTCAAGAGTTGGAGTAATGTGTTTAGTACAACCCCAAGAATATAATTTAATTAATTTGGTTTGGGGTAATGGGAAAGTGAGTTGATTAATGAGACCTCTCCATCTAGTAATGAAATTAACAATAGAATCATCTTCAAACTATTTGATGGAGTATAGGTATGTAATGGAAATTTTTTTAGATATGTTTACAAAAAAATGTTACAAAAAGGTTTGTGCCAATTGAGAGGAAGAAAAGATAGATTGAATGGGAAGAGATGTATACCAGTCAAGGGTGGCCTTGGATAATGACATGGGAAAGGTTCAGAGAAGAAGAGTGTCATCATAATTGATCAAATAACATGCATGTTGAAACACTATTAAGTGTTGTTGAGGGTCCTCTTTACCTTGGAATTTATAAAATTTGGGAAATTCCCATTGAGAAGGGTAAGCATGAATAGGTGCAGAGGGGTGAATAGGCTCATTACAAATTTGGTCACAAGGTAAAAGATTGGTTTAGGTAGATATGGATGACTCCCAACTAGTCATTTTGTCCATGAGCATTTTGATTAGTTCAAGTTGGGGTTAAGAAACTGTATAATTAAGAGATACATTTTGTTAAGGTTAGTTCTAAATAATGTATGATTAGGTAACAAGTGGCATCAATGAAGCCACATACTGATAGGTGATGATAAAAGGATGAGTTGGCGACACATAAGAACTACATGGCATAAAAGGTTAGGTGGTGGTTGGTGCGTACCTCTGTAGGTTAGGTAAATATTGGTAAGTTATCATAGGCACTTGTTGAGGAAAATATGTGGTTGGTATGCTTGAGGTAGGAGGAATTTGGGAAGGTTGAGGTTGGGTGGTTACCCTAGTGCTAATTGGAGGAAGGTTTTGAAGTATGGAGAGCACTTAGCTTTGAAGTGGAACCATGGTCAAAGGATTGGTTGAAACCAAAGGGAAGATAGAAGCCAAAGTGGAAAATATTGCCATAGTAGATGGGGCATAGGTAACTAACGGTAAGGTTGAACCCCCATGGGTTGTAATTTGTGATGTTTAGTTGGGTGGTGGAAGTTTGGTTTGGGTTTGGGTGGATGGGATGTTGGAAGAGGTCTAATTTAGTGGTTGGGTTGATGTGGTTCCTACCATGAGGTGGGATGGCATACCAAGAGAAGGTTCGAAAGAAAGAACCAAAGTAGGGTGGTACGATGACGCAAGGTGTTGAGGTAATGTTGAAAATCAATTAGATTGTTGTTAGAAAAGGTGGTGAAGCTTGCATCTCCTTTAGATATAGTTGGGATTCTATAAGGAGATGGTGGTGGAGGAGAATGGTGAGATGAACCATGGGGAGATTTATCTGCATCCAAGGTATAGTCCATGGATGAAGATGAAGGTAGTGGTTGGTTATTTTGATTTTCCACTTGTTATTTGGTCAAAAACATATGAAAAATATGGAAGTAGATAATGAACCTTTCACCTAAAATAATGAGAAATAAAAAAAAATCCCAAAGTAAATAAAGCACACATTAAAAGTGTGATTATTCCTAATATTTATTTTAATTAACTTTTGGCTTATGCCTTAAAGAGTGTGAAAGGGGAGTTGTCTTGTGAAATGGGTACTAAAGAGGCCATATAAGGATGGTTTCAAGGTAAGTTTTGTTTCTCAAAGCATCATCACTAGACTAGGTATGTGGCCTGGTACTAGTAGCTTGCTCCCCACACTTCATTAACCCTAAGCCAAGCCAGGCCACTTAGCCAATATATATCATTTTTCTAGAGTTTATACTCTACTAGAGGGTCCTCCCCTTGGTGGTGAAATCCAAGTGGGATCACCAAGTAGGGTAAGGTGATCCAAAGGGTGATGAAATCCTAATGGACCTTGTCTTAGGTATGTTTTGTTGTATTATTTGGTGTAGTGATTTGGTAGTGTAACATATTTTCTCTACAATTTATTCATATTGTAGTTAATTAATCTATGTGAGCTAAGCATTAAACATGAAAATAATGGATGCACTTAATTTTACCCAAAATAAAGTTTTGGTGTATTTTCATGCAAAATAGAAACAATACAATGAATGCAAGATGAAAATGCAACCTATCCATAGAATGAAGTTTGCACTTTTTTTTTGAAATTTAAAGATTTTTAAAAATACAAAAAATATGAGATTCACTAATGTAACTATATGAAATAAATAGAACTATGAGCCCTTAAGGGGTCCCACCGGGTGTGCCAAAATATTTCCTTACTTGTTCTTGCTTGATTTTTTTTCATTTTAAAAGAGGGGAGAAACAAGAGATTAAGGGTATGTACCTAGTAAACACTACACTCGTTAATGACCAGATGAAGTGAGAACTCCTTTGGCTAGAGAAGAATGACCTACAAATCACACTAACTTATGAAAAATGGATTAATAGAAAGGTAACTAGTGAAAAGCCAATCCCAAAAAAGGAATGTGCTTCCTTAAATGGATGTCAGCGTTCAAGTTATTGATAAAAGAGAAATTATAAAATATATATATGGAAATGGTGCTAGATAAACACTATCAAAGATATCTAGTTCATAACATGATTAATATGATCAAAGTAATTATTCTATAACTCCATAGCTAATTCAATATCCTCTTGAATTATAGATGTTTATTAATTGATGTCTTCATAATTAGATTTGAAAACCATAGAACATCGAACTAACTCGAATGCAATGTTACTTTGGTTAGTGAAGAAGGATTGTGGGACAATGGGGATGTCAAATATGCTGTCAACTTCTTGTGCAAATATAGGTAAGGTCATCTACAAGCAAGGGATAAATTGTAGTCAGGTTTAGAGAGGTCCGAAGAGGGTTTATGCACTGGTCAGAAGGCTAAAAGAGATATGGTAAGGTATAAATGGAGTTAAAATAACAAACTATTATTTTAAAATGATAGTGACCATCGATGATTAGGGTGACCATCGATAATTATACTAATTGATGAGGGTTGGTTGATCGTTGATGGTTGCTATAACCATCAACAATTATAGTAACCAGCTACAGTTACCTATCAAGGAATTTCTAGAATGAGTTACAAATGTTATTTGGTGAACAAAAGAGGGTGTCTATGGATGAAAGGGTATTAGATGGGTATTAGGATTAGGGAAGAGGGTTCAGATTGATTGATCAAGAGAAAAAATGAAGAGTATAAAATACTAAAAATAAAATAAAGCACCTTTATTATGTTGAAGATTTGATAGCTAAGTACTGAAGAGATTTGAGCAGTGTAATGGTACTTTGACTTTTGAGAATCAAATAGATAGGGTTTTGGGATGTCGGATGTGTGCACAAACAAAACAAGAGAGCCTGCATATTAAAAAAAAATTGTCCATAACTCTCCCAATAGCCCTAAATTTATAGCAAAAACTTTCTATGTGAAGAGGGAAGCTTTGAGGGAAAGTTGCTAAGTTATGAGGACAAAGATGTCTATTTAAAAAGAAATAAAGCGATGAGATATGCATGAGAATGTTTCTAATTTTCCTATGCAATATCATCCATATATAGATCATTTTTGTGTTGCAGGGGTGGAGACCTAAACATCGAAGGTTAGGGTGACCATCGATGGTCGATCCCTTCATGTAAAAAGGGTTAAAAATAGTCAAGGAGAGCATGTTAAAATGTTTGGTGGCTAGGTGTAAAGGGTGAGATAACTATCTAGATACTTAAATAATGGTTGAGAATAGGTCCAAGGTGATGCAATACTAAAAACATTTAAGGGGATGTTTTTAGGTGTCTATAGAACCTATCAAATTTTATGTTGATAATAGTTTCAATTATCATTATTTTGTCTTCTAATGGAGAATATAATGCATGAGATTTCAATTTAGGTTCAAAGGGTGTAGGTACTTCTGGTGCATCCTCTATTACCATATATTTTAGGAATCCACTACATCCTACACCTAATTTCTAAGTCTAATATCTTGTTTCTTCCTCCTCTCTCTCTCTCTCTCTCTCTCTCTCTCTCTCTCTCTCTCTCTCTCTCTCTCTCTCTCTCTCTCTCTCTCTCTCTCTCTCTCTCTCTCTTCACACTATTGTAATTCAAGGGATCCTTCCCCATGACCTCCCTGCTTACTACGAGTCCTCTCAACACTTTCAAATTCAAAATCCTCCATCATCTAGAACCTTCGCTTACTATAGTTCAAACTATAGAGTTATTAGGTGTCAGGTTGCTCATCCTTTACCATCATGCCTCACCTACAATTCCCCTTCTCACTTTCTACATTTATTCATATGTGTAATGACTTTAGCCTTCCATTCTTACATTTTCTATACCATAATCTACAAAAGATTTTTTAGTTTAGTATTAATCCCTCTTATGAATGTTCCCATTAGTTCATAAATAAAATAATACTCTACTTCTTCCAAGAATGAGAAGGTCAACACTATGAACTCCAACACGTAGCTATTCAATGCACTGCTCCACCACTTATCCATAATGCACATCCAAACATCATCCAGGCTTTCCAACCACTTTATGCACTCTATGTTCCACTCGATGTGTTGTTCATAGATTCACCTTATATTATTAGTTTAGGCAACCAACCATAAATACACATGCTTAGGTAGCTTGCAAAAGAACACCTCATATAAAACATCATACAGGTTAGCTTGTACCTATTTTTTCAGCTCTTCTCCTTTACATGTGGGATTACTCTACACAAAATTATCTTTCACTTGCTCTAATCATCACTTAATGTTATTGAGAAATAGTAGGAACATCACTCTATTGCACCATTGTAGCAACAAAATTTAACATGAGTCCTGACAACATAACTAAAATGTTGTAAAAAAGTTCACTAGATTAACTTTTATGCTTAGTCATGCACCTAAGAGTCAAGCCAAGTGAGTTTTATGATTGGTTTATCTATGCACGAGCATAATGGGGTTTGGTACATAAAATTTATCACATTATTTCACTGGCATTAGTTACACAAGGTGAAAGCCTTGTGCACTCCCATAAAGTGCACTAACAAAGGGACCAGGCTCGTATTAGGCTAGTTGTGACATGGCACAACTTGGGTTTCAATGGGTTTTAAACATTGACAAGAGGGGTTCATGTGGCCTTCTAGTTATAGGTTATTTTAGGAGATTTTAATAGGAATGATCCTTCTCAATGACACAAATCCTAAGGTACAAGTCTATCACTAGCTAGGCAGGGCTCACGGTGGTGTAAGCTGGGAGATTATCTAGTATAAGGTCATTCAGTTACTTAGACAAGTCATAGGGATGGCTTGGGTTCAAATGTTCATCCTCAAGGTATCACTTGAGGTATAGATCTAAGGGCCTCAGTGCATTTAGGTTCTAACACGTAGTCTATTTATAGGTAGGTTGAAGTCGTTGCATGGCACAAAGATGCCATTAGCGACCAAGGATAAACCTCCATATTACAATACACTCATGCAAAAACTAAATCATTACTATTATAAATTGAGTTATAAATATATTATTGTCCTATTTATATTGTAGGAATAAATACATTAATGTTTCAATGAAATTATTCATTAATATCATAGTTTAGCATATAAGTTCAAGATATAAAATAGAGCATATGATCTTCCCTATCATTACTCATGCCTAGAGGCTCCCAAGCGAGCTTGGACTATACATTCAAATGCCTAATCTATCTTATATAAAATATAGATACTTAGGTTAGCTCTCTATTTTGACAAATATTTGATACTATAGTCACTTATATGATCTATAAATTAATGCCTTATTTTATAAGCAACTTGGTATCTCCTTGCTAGGTCAGATGGGTGCATGCCAAGTGATGAGATGTCATGAGTCCATTGGCTCCACTACGCTACCTAGGTTATAAAATCACACACCATATGATAAGTTGTCAGTAGGGGGTCATAATCCCACCTATTCCACTCTTTTGACATTTATGATTCTTGATCCTCCATTCACAATTTTTTGTAGGGATGTCCTTTGAAAGTTGACACCATGTAGCTACCTTCCAGCTAGTGCAGGATCCTTGGGGACTCCTTCAGCTGACACTAAAATGTAAAAAAAGGGAGTAAACACTACAAAGGTTGCCTCATGTTGAGATAGGTCTAGTTGGTATGGTTCATGTAGTTGGTATAAAAGGGGGCCCAAAAATCAAATTAACCCATTAGATCAAGAAAAGACAACATTTAACATTCCATGAGGAAAATTTTGTTATATTATCATGCCTTTTGGACCAAAAATGTAGGCACTACATATCAAAGGGAAATGACACACATTTTTTACAATTTAATTCATAATAATATTATATGTTATGTTTTCTATTTATTATCAAAATATAAACATAAAAAATATAATGGTACCAATCTAAGACATATTTGAATGTTTGAGAAAGCTCAATGTGTAGTTAAATCCAGAATAGTGTGTGTTAGGAGTGTCTTCCAAAAAAAAATCGATTATATTATTCCCAAATTGGTATCAATGTTGATATAAAAATCCATAATTTACCATTGATATTCCACTACCAGCTAACTTAAAATATTTATGATGTTTACAAGACACAATTTAGGAAATTTGACATTTCATCACTCAACTAGTTGATAAAACAATACCATTCATGCATCTACTAAAGAGGATACCAAGTTTTTTGGCATGATTATTGTTAGAAGAGATATTATATTAAAATAATATTTAGCTAATCCACTAGTAGTAATTCCTCCAATACATTATATACAATTACTTTTTTATATTTCAGCAATCTATCAGGCCGTAGGGGCCCTATTAGCATAATATGATGAAAATTAATAGGATCGGGAAATTCAATACATAAAACTTAAATTGATTGGTTACGAATATAGGTATGATTCAATAGAAAATATATATCTAGGATTTTTTTTTCCACACAATAGTTACGTAAATACATGCTTAATAATGATATCCATATTACAGTCAAAACCCCTTAAAGTTTTTTAAGAACAAAACCCATCAAGAATAATGAATATATAATTGGGTAATTCTAATAAAAGAGTTTGATATTAATTTAATATCTAAAAAATGATTAAAATTTCAATTTTTAGCTGATCAAATAGCCATGGATCCATTATGATACCCTTTTCCAATAACTGAGGCTTTTTGCAATGAGTTAATAACATATCATATAGTTAGTAACACATGGAATATATTCTTTGATGGATCCATATATATGAAAAGTAGGTAAGGGAATCATATTTATTAACCATTAAGGCTAATACATGCCATTTTATTATAGACATGTATCTCCTTGTACCAACAATATAGTAGATTACTATGCCTTGATCATCGGGTTGTATGTCACATAGAAACTCCATGTCAAGAATATTAAGATTTATAATTGATCTTAGTTGGTTTTTAATCAAGTTAAAATTATGTACCAAACCAAATAACAAAATTTAACACCATAAAAATAAATGGTAGATTGAAATAAACATTCAACATAATTTTTATAGAAATTAGCACACATAAAGATAATTATCACATTGATGAAATGGCCAATGTAACATCATTAATTCCACACTTATATCAATGATGATTACATAAGTTGTATGATATTATAGTTAAAAAAATCTTAAATTACACCAAATAAAATGGATGGTTTACTAGTTTTAGCAGTTACATGTGGTAAAACAAATACATAATGGTATAATGATAATTAAATTTTTTTATATCAACCTTTTATACGCAATCATTTTACTCAAAATGACAAATGAGAATTTTAGATGGATTCAATCTCATATGTCATTATTGTGAAAACCTTGTTATTTTTTTCTATGGAGATTGCAATGTCTTAGCAAAGATGAGGCAAGAATCACACTTATAGAGATGCATGATATTGAGTGTTTGGGACATATGAATATAAAAGTAATGTCTCATAAATTATTAATACAAGGTTATTATTATCTTATAATGGAATAGGAATGCACCAAAAATACTAAATTATGTATGCAATGTCAAAAATATAGTAATTTAAATAATGGTTCATCTCATGAGTTACATCCAATTATTTCATCACAGTGCTTAACCCTAAATTAGGATGGGTTGATATAGTACAGGGTTAAGAATTTAGACACAAATAATCACAAGGGTGATAAATAGATATATAAAACAATAATTAATTGCAAACTCATATAAACAATATTCTAAATTTAAATGTTAATATATGATATAAAAAATAGGAAGTACAACTATTGATTGATATTATAATAAATGGAAAGCAAGAGTCCTTAGCTATTTTTTTGTGCATGTGTAGATTTGATATTGAACAAGTTGGATGAAGACTCAATCTATATTTTGGATCGATACTCAAATTTTTTAATATTATATTATGTGGCCTTGGATGCTTGTATTAGATATGTATAATTGCATCAATGTTAGTGTCTAAGTTCGATATAAGTGTCTGGTATGGAATGTTGGTTGGATATAAGCGTGACCACCTAAAACCTTATAGGTTTTCTATCACATTTTATCTAGTGTGTTTACATTTTGCACACAAGATTTATCTATTTATCAAATTATCAAACCCTAACTTCCTCACCCTTAGAATGAGTATGGTAAAAGTGAGTTGGTAGTCATACGATGTTGGGTTGACCTTGTTAGTTCCTAGCTGTACACCTCTCATGCTCAGCCTTGCAAACTCAAAATAAAATGAAAAAAAAATTGAAAAACCCAATGATATGTCATTGTAGTTGGTGAGGGTTTGGAATTTATAATGAACCGAATGGATAAAATGACTGAGAGGCACCTACAAAGGGTATGGTCAGCTCCTTGCTACATATGGATCTACCTAAACCAAGGTGAGAGGACCTATGTGGTAGCTTTATCACATGGAGAGATTATAAAATTTAACCCCCATGGAGATTATTGGCCCACAAAGACATAAATATGACTAGGTCACAACCAAAATTGAACACTCCACCGATGAAGGGTTGCCATAAGGAATGCACAAATACTCTAAGTCACATATAAACTACTGAAGATGGATATAAAAGTACTTACATCCTTCATCCTAAAGAATTATAAGTATTAGGGATGAATGACATATTGTAATTCTAAGCTTTGAAACCAAGATGTAAATACATGTTATATAAGCAAAATATTATGCATTTGTAGGCAAATAACACTTATGATATGTAACAAGGATTGTATCATTTGTAGGGTAAGACAAGGTAGGATAGTTTGATAATTATAAAGAGGAAGGACGTCATGGTGTGTTGTTAGTTTTCAATTAGTAGGGGATCTTACAACATTCACGACATCACTTATTACAAAGACATAACAAATACTCATAAGCGATCTAATGAGACATACCAAATAATCCTTAAAAGATATAGAACATACACTGAAACTAAACCTTCAAACACTTTTCCTTGTCAAATCCATAAACCTATGGTGCCCTAATAGGTTATTCAGTAACATATTCTAAAATAATGCAGAAAGGGATTTATTATCTAGATCTAAGCCCAAGATGAAAACTGGTAATGAGCATAGAATAAGATATCCAATCAACAACATTTGAAAAACACATCACTACACTTCATTAACAAGAAATAATAGAGAATCAAAAACATTTTCATTAACTTGAAAAGAGATACTACATACATCAATTTTTCAAGATACTTCCATGGGGATAAGCATGGTGAGATTTCTCCATATTAGATAAGGGAGATGTAAACATGATCTTAGATCTTGCTAATGGCTATACACTTAAAACCACCTTAGCAAGAGATAAAATAAATTCATCGAGTAATTGATCCAAAATTTTGTAGAACTACTTGGAGAGAAGCAAAGAGCAACAACAACCAACAAAATGACTAACCCTTGAATAGAGGAAAAAACCCCCTATTTATACATTTTGAACTATTTTTTCAAATCAGGGACTATAGGTTATAATTTGTAAAATTATATAATATCTCATCTATGAAATAACCATAAATTTTAGCTCTTAAGACAAAGTTTGCCACATATTGACACATGACATACCATATCAGATCAAACTAGGAACTTGTGAGGCTTAAAAGTGACTAGGCTACTTAACTAGTTTTAATATGGACACATGTTAATACATCATTGGGTATAGATCTTTGAAAATTCCACCTAAGATTCACATTTCCAGATCCTTATCTTCATGATGAAGGTGAGCATGCTACTTGGATGTTTTGTAGGCTCTCAATATCCCTTTAGCATTAGATTTTATTATGAACCATTAGATCTACATTAAAATCCCAAAGATCATGCCATGTAAAGAATCCATGGGATTTTTATGCTCTACATAGTCAGTCTCTACCAGGCTATCACCCTTTCACCATGTGGTAGCTTCTTATTTGGCTTGGTTTCTTTAAAAATTCCAAACTTACCTTGTACCATCACATCTTGTTTGGGTGAGTGAATGCACTCCATTGGTTCATGATTCAAGGGGTGGAATACCATTAGCTACTATCTATACTTAGCCTTGAGGTCATGCGACATGGTAGTCCCATGTGGCTTCTATGGATAATATTAATTTCTTAGAAGCTATCATGCCACATTGTATCACCTTGATAGATTTTTAGCCCCATTTAATTGTCAATAATTCATATGCAGCATTATATCCTTGAAATATAATCAAGCTTTAATTTATTGAAACATCCACCTTGGATCCCACACCATCAATCTTATCTACATAGATTAAGCACAAACCATAGATCTATATCTATCTCATTGCGGTAGTGACACATGTCACTACCACATTTGACCAAAACCCATTTGAAAAGTTTTGACCCATACACATTATCAATTGACAAGAACATGTCTAAGCTTTAAATCATGCCTCACAAGCTTAGAACATGTTTCTGCATTTGTTTTAGATATCCATTGAAAATTCCATGTTTATCTCACACCATTATATTTTGATCTAGCCAATCAAATGTCATTGGTTAACATTTACACTTGGAAATAAAGATCATGCCATTTGGTATCTCTGTAGGCTCTTTGCACCTTAAAAAATTAGTCTCTATCAGGATAGCACCCTTCTACCACATTATATATCTTCATTTGGCTTGAATCCTTTGACAAGTTAGTTCTCACTCACACCATCAATCTATTGCATGCATGATCGACCATAAAATATTGATTTTCTTGTTCACTCATTTAGATATTAACACCTATCCTTCTCATATTCATTTAGAGGGTCTTTAACTTGTTGACCCTATGTCACTGCTAGATCATCTGGTATCTTGCTAAGATGGTGACACTTGTCACCACCTCACTAGTCCATGGAATTTTTCAGAAAAGTCTTCCCATGCAAATCTGATCCTACAAAATTTGACTTTAAATCAAAGGGCCTAAGCTATGGCAATTAGGACAAGGGTTTTAATATGCTCATATATCATTTCAACTCATATTTTGATATACCAAAGGCTATTAAAGACCAAATTAATAGGACACTTGACCTATAATGAACACTTGGAAATAATAAGTGGGCTAAACAAATTGGGAATCTATGCTTAATAAGGGCTCAATTGCTTCAGTGTAATTTTGGGCACTAACATTGGCTCTCACCTAGGGATGTACACCCCCAATAGGTGTGTAAAGAACCCAAAATCATAAGACTAAGTGTCAATCTATTGGGTTATAGAGTTAACAATTAGTCAATTTATATCAATAGAGACCCATAAAGGCTCAATAAAAAAAGGCAAACTGACAAAAATAGATCAAGAAGACCTGAAAATGAATGCATGAAAAAATCATGAAATAAAATTATACAAATAAATCCCAAAGTAGAGGGGAAACAAAGCAACAAAACAACAAAGATATACACTATACAATTATATACATAGTTGTAGACTCAATCAAGGAAGTGTTTTAAATCTTTGCCATTGACTAGCAAATCTAGTATTTTACCATCCAGGTCTCTTAGGAAAAATGTGTGTTCCCTAATCCAATGATGAGTGGATTAGGGACCCATCAATAAGGCATCAAATTTTCCATGCTTTCCCTTCTCATGCCTACTATCCCAAAGTAGAACCAAATCACCTACTTGGAATGTTCTTAGAGTGACCTTCATATCAAATATCTTATTTACCTTTTCCTTGAACTTGAAGTGTCTTTCATGACCTTGCCTTCAAATTTCATCAAGCTCAATAATCTGGTTCATCATGTTTTCATATTGTTTGATGTTTTCATCATATTTTAATTATTGCATGAGTTAATAGGTTGGTAACTATGAATTTATAGACAAACCTGCTTGAGCTCATAAACAAGCTCAAAAAGGCTTTTGCCTATACCTCTCTTAGGCATGATCCTATCAACCCACAAATCAAACTTCAACTATTCATCCATCTTCTTATTTACTTTGAATGTTCATCTAATGATTTTGAGCATGTTCTTGTTACTATATTCTATTTACCCATTACCCTGAGGGTTGTAATTAGAAGCATAGGTCAATTCAATCCCATACTATTTGCACAATGCCACTAAAGTTTTAGCTTTGAAACTTAGGGCATTATCAACAAAAACTTTGACAGGCACACCAAATCTACAAATAATCTGATTTAGCAAAAAATACATAAGTACCTAGTGTGTAGCCTTCTTTGTAGGGACCACTTCAACCCATTTGTTGAAGTAATCAATTGAAACCAGTATCTACCTATGTTTAATGCTTGATGAATCAATAATTTATCCAATGAAATCCATTCCCTATTGTCTAAATGGGCCTTCAATCATCATAGGTTGCAAGGGAAGAGAACTATAAGCTTTTATCCTCCAAGTAAAGCACTGGCATTTCTTGTACTTTATGACTTTCTTAGTAAATTTAGGTTCAAACATGGATACCAATAACTAGTTCTCATAATTATATGAGCTATAACTTTAGGTTCAAAATGGCCACCACATACTCCACTATGGAAGTTAGTAGTTTGATCTTCTAACATGCATCTCAAGAGAACCCCATCCAGATTCTTCAAATCCATTTTTAGTCAAGAGGTATTTATAGGAAACAAGATTAAGATTCCTTCTTTCATTCTTGTCTAAGTTATGGGGAAAATTCAAATTTTGAAAGTAATAGACACTATTCTTATACCATTGAGACATGTGAAATTGACTCAATGAATCATCAACATTTAAAACAATAATGTTTACCTCAATGGTTTACAAATTGGTCTCAACCATGAGCTTGGATAGACCCATCCCTCATACTAACTTGCTGGTCTAGATATCTATGTCATACTCTTACAACTTGTTAACCCACCTACATCTCTTGTTGGATACTTCAGTCTAAGTCAAGATGTCCTTCACCAACATATGAGGGACATAAGAAACAATCTTTGAACTCATAACATAAGGTCTAAATGTTTTAATAGCCTTTAATAGAGTGAAAGGTTATTTTTCCATGATGGTGTAATTTAGTTCAGCACCTTTCATAGATTTTTTAAAGAAATCTATTGGCTGCTCATGACCGTCTTCATTATTTTGTGAAAGAGTAGTAGGAATAGCATTGCATGATGTAAAATAGAATATGTAAAATGCCTTCATGTCATCAAGGCTAGCTAAAATAGGGTCAAAATTTAAAGCTCCTTTGATGTCATTGAATTCTTACATGTCCTTCTCCTCCCACTTGATGGTATCATCCTTCTTCAACATGGAAGTAATAGGCAAAGTAATATCCTCATAATTAGACACAAACCTCCTTACAAAGTTAATTTCTCTAAAGAAGGAATGAACTCCCTTCTTGGACTGGGGGATAGGCACTTTGTCAATGGATTATACCCTCTTGAGGTTGATCATGATGCCATTCTCAGATACTTTATGTGCTAACAACTTGGCCTTTTGTAATATGAAGTGACATTTCTTTACATTAATCAAAATACTAAACTCCCTGCATCTGATCAATACTTTATTTAGATGCTCTAAATGTTCTTATCTAGTCTTGGAGTACATAGTAATGCAATCCTAATACATAACTATAAACTCATTAATCACCATGTAAAATCAACATCTATAGCTCATTGAAATGTTTCAAAAACATTCATTAACCTGAAAGGCATCCTCATATATACATGCATGCCCCAAGGCATTGTAAATGTAGTCTTGGGTCTCTTAGATTCCTTCACTACAACTTGGTTATATCATGAGAAATTGTCTAAAGTGGACAACATATTTGATCCTATAACACTTTGCAACATCCTATCTGTATTAGGTAGGGGATAATTATCTTTTAAATAAGATTTGTTCAAATTTTGTAAATCCACACACAAGCAGATGTTACCATTTTTATTTCTCATAGGGACTAAATTTTCAATCCATGATGAATAACTAATGGGATAAATGATACCACTATACCTTAGCTTATTTAACTCATTCCACATCTTAGTGGCTAAGATGGGATTAATAGGTCTCTATTTTTTCCTGAAAGGCTTGTTATCAAGATGCAATGGGATGACATGTTGGAACAAGTATTTCCTATATGTTGTAAACTTAGAATAGGAAAATGCTAAACAATCATGGTACTTTTTAAGCAGCTACATGTAAACTTGCTTATCAATTTTACTTAAGTGAGTACCCAACCAAACCTTCCTTGGGTTCTCATGAGAACCCAAATTACACATAGTCACATCCTTTGAAATAAATGAGTGTTGAGTATTGATTCTATCCACTCCATTAAAAGATGATTCTATACTTACTAATCCTCTAGGGATCATGTTTGTCTTCAAATGGATAATGTATTTCCCAAACAAGGTTTATTTTCCATCACAAACTTGAACCATAAATTCCAAGTCTATGAGCTAATCATGGAACTCAACTTCAAAATTAGAAACATCTTAATTTGTTCATCATCATCAAACACCTACTAGTGATGAACATTATCTGGGATTGAAGGCCTAACAAGAACCTCCACTTGATTCTAACAATGAGGTCTCGTGTTTACAATGTCAAATTGAGAACCTAACCCTGAAAGTCTATCGGGTTCTTAGTTGAAACTTCTATCATGATAACAAATGTTGAATGCATCAAAGAATTCAATCAAATCCTAAATGACATTTCAATATTTTTTCAACATTTTATTTTTGGTGGCATAAGCATTATGGAATTTCTTTACCAATAGCTCAAAATTACCCTTGACAATCAAGCTTTAATCCCATGTTCATAGGAAATTTGTAGGCCAAGCAAGAGTGCCTCAACTCAACAGTATCGTTAGTGTACTCAAAGGAGAGATAAAAATAAAACTTGGAACACTTAGCATTGGGGGCATAGAATACAACCCCATCTCCATTTCCAAGATTGGAGAAAGCCCCATCAAAACACATCTTCCAAACTATACCTTCTTTTTTAGGTTCAACATCAAGAGTAGCAGGTTGTTCACTAGTGTCAACATTCTCAATGAAGCTACCCAAATCAACATATATGTACAATAATTAATTTTTATCATATTTTGAATCTTCAATTACATGTAACATCTTCATCTCTCTATAAATTTTGACCATATTACCCTCCAATGGAATGGTGTCATAGGATATTTTAATTTGCACACTTACACCAATGCTAGCAACCCATTTACATGACAACAACATTCCCCACTTAGGTGGGAAGTCCATAACTACCATGCCCATATTCAAATACTTACTTGGATACACTACCAAACCCTTGACTTGTCCAACAAATGGAACTTCTCATGAGTCCATGGGATAACACTTGCCAAAGGCTGATGCTATCTTAACTCTGAGCTCATTTAAGACACCTAAGGGCATTATGCTATAAGAAGCACTAAAATAAAACATGCAATTATGGTCAATAAGACCATTGATCAATAGGGTTGTATAAAATATATCCATATTCAGATGACTCTCTACTAATAGAATCCCCAAATAGACCTCCAAAGCAAGTTCAATAACCTCTTTAGATTCTTCATCACTTTTTAGGGGTGTTTTGGGTGAATCAATTTCATTTGTAGCCAACTTCTCACCAAATTTTATGTATTCAAATTCCATCTTTCTATGCTTAGGTATTCTTAATAATTCAAAAATTAGCATAGTGATTTTTAGTTGGCTCAACACTTGGTCCATATCACATATACTATACTAAAGAAGAGGAGTATTTTGTGGAAGGGTAACAATACCTTCAGCTAGAATGTAATCACTTAAGGTCTGAAGTGGAGTGGGGTGGGGTGGATTCACATGCTTATTAGTAAGCTTCAAAGGTGTATTTTGTTTAACATCATTCATACCCTTAGGACTAATAGATATCAAAGGTACTTTATTTTTAGTGGGATAACCTCAAGGCTTAACAACTTGGGAAATGGGTACTAGTTTGGAAGTATGAAGAATTTTTGTAGTCTTCTTAGCTTCCTTACTTGCATCCCTTACCCTTAGATTTATAGGGGTAGTGACTTGAGGGGCAACATCTGGTTGCCTTGTTCTCAAGTAATATTCTTTCTCTTGGGCAACTATTACATTAATTAACAACTTCCTATCTTCGATTGATGGAATTCCCCCATCATACTTCTTAACCATCATTAATCTTAAAAAATCAAAATCATGAATGGTCAATTCATACTCTTGTGCCATATTAACATCATAAGTAAATTCACAGTTTAGGATGCATACCTTTTGTACTACACTCCAAAAATAATTAAAAATGGTAATACTCAAAAATTCTATGGAGGTAGACATCTTTATTCGAGGAATCTAACAATTGAAAATCATAATCTCATCATTAAATGACATAGACTTAGGTTCACCCACATCTTCATCGATCGATTCGGCTATATCACATGGATGATGTGGAAGGAGTCACTTGTCACACTAATCAATATCAATGTCATAACCTACCTCATTCACCTTGGCATTTAATGGATAAAACACTTCTTCACCAACCCCTCTATTTTGATTTATTTCTATTTTTTCATCTCATCGAGGCCTCTTCCTTCTATCATTATATTGATAGTGGAAAGAAGGCCTTCATTTTTCTTGATTCAAATTTGGAGCCCTCACTTGACTTGTAGATACATGAGGGATCCCATTTTCACCTCTATCTAACTTTTATGAAATTTCTTTAACAATAGAGGCTAAAGTTTTAACAGTCTCCTCAAGGTTGTTTGTGTTTGTAGACCATGTCTTTTCTAGATTAACCAACTTTACATTAGCATGATTATTCATAGGCTTTCACATAGCATTTAAGTTATTTAAAAATTGGATATCCATATTTAATGCCAATCACAAGTTTATGAGAGCCTTGTCCCTCAAGTCATATGCATCCTTCTTGTCAAAGGCATCACAATACTTTATCAAGCATGCTATATTATTAGGCTTGATGTTTTTGGGCAGATACATCATAGTTTTGTTGAACCATGTATTGAAGTCATGAACACACTCATTGGGGTTCTTCTTGATGTTTTAAAATTCAGCCAAAAGGAATCTCGGATCAATTCTATCACCATATTAAATTTTGAACACATTATTCATCTCTTCCAATGAATTAATAAATCCATGGGGAAGAGATTTGAACCACTCACAAGCATCTTCTTCCAACATATGCAAAAATAACTCAATGCACATATCCTCATTCTCAACCTCATAATATTTAATGATATTGTGAAAATCCTTCAAGTGTTGATCACCACTCACTACATTTTTCCCTTGGAACTTTAGAAGGTGGTTCCTTACTTCATTTAAGACTTCATTCGGATAACCTTCCATGTCCTCAATATTGATAGGTCTAAATCTAGGAATGTGAAATGTAGGATATTCATTATTATCTTGGTCCTTATGCCTCATGATTGGTTCAATGGGAGGTTCAATAACTAATGGAAAAGGTATGTGAGGGGGTGAATGAGTTGGAATTTGTGGTTCACACATGGGATGGGATTCAACTAGTTGAGAAGGAGATGGATAATAAATTGGACTATAAGTTTTAGAGTTACTAGGAGAGATATGATAGTCCTTAACAATAGGGACCTCAAAAAAATATTCAAGATTATCATAATCTTGATAGTCCAAGCAATCTTTTCTAGTTGTAATATGCTCTTCAATGGGCCTCCAAACTTGTCTGCTTCATCTTCGATGCAAACTTAAGGGTGGGACAAGTTGTTTGGATGAGTCACCTTTGAAGGATGATCTAAATCCTTCCAATTTTTCAAACAAGAAAATACTCAAAGTTGAAGGTTAATAAAGATATTCAAACTAGGCATTGATCTTTTTTAAAACCAAATGATAAGATTGGAGTCATCACTAGAATATAATAGTTGACAAACTATTATGATATATGCTAAAATTAAACCTACTGAAGTTTAATAAGATATAAAGCAGAGACACTAAAATTTATAGATTTATGTTTAAAAGGGGAAAGACACCTTATAACATGAAATATCAATAGCTCCTAAATATAAACAATAGCTCTAGCTTTCCTCAAGAGTCCCCAGCAACACAAGTTCTATGGGTGTCTTTTCTATCCTTGGCAATGTCAATAGAAGCGTGTTAGATCCCAATTATACACCTTTCATGCTCAACCTTGCACACTTGAAAGAAAATGGCAAACAAAAATGAAAATCCTAATGATATGTCATTGTAGCCAATGGAGGGTTTGGCATCAAAAATGAATTGAATGGATAAAATGACTAAGAGTCACCTACAAAGGGTATAGTCAGCTCCTTGCTACTTCTAGTTCTGCTTAAACCAAGTTGAGAGGACTTATGGGTTAGCTTGCTCATATGTAGAGATTCTATAATTCAACCTAAATGGGGATTATTGTCACATAAAGACAAAAATATGACTAGAGCACAACCAAACTTGCACACTCCACTTGGGAAGGGTTATCACAAGGAATGCACAACTATTCTAAGTCACATACAAGCTACGGAAGATGGATATAAAAGTGCTTAAAACCTTCATTCTAAAAAATTATCAATATCAAGGTTGAATGAAAGATTAAAATGCTAAGATTTAAAACACAAGATGCAAATACATGTTATATAATCAAGATCTTATGCATTTATAGGCAAACGACATTTATGATATGTCACAAGGATTGTATCATTTACAAGGTAGGATAGGGTAGGACAATTTGTTAAATATAAAGAGGAACAACATGGTGGTGTGATGGTAGTTCTCAATTATTAGGGGATTTTAAAAAATTTATGACATCACTTATTACAAAGACATAAAAAATACTCATAAATGAGCTAATGAGACATACCAAATGATCCTTGAAAGGTATAGAACATACACTGAAACTAAACCTTCAAGCACTGTTCCCTGTCAAATCCATAATCCTAAGGTTCCCTAGCAAGTTACTCAACAACATATTCTAAAATAATGTAGAAAGAGAATTATAATATAGATCTAAGTCCAAGATGACAACCAATAATGAATATACAACAAGATATCCAATCAACAACATTTGTAAAACACATCACTGTACTTCATCAATAGGAAACAACAGAGAATCACAAGCATTGTCATTTAACTTGAAAAGAGATACTACATACATAAGTTTTTCAAGATGACATCATGGGGATAAACATGCTGAGATTTCTTTGTCTTATATAGGGAAGACACAAACATGATCTCAGAGCTTACTAATGGTTGTACACTTGCAACCACCTTAACAAGAGAGAAAACACATTCACTCAACAGTTGATCCCAAAATTTTAGAACCTAGACTTGGAGAGAAGCAAAGACCAATAAAAACCAACATAATGACCAACCCCTAAATAGAGGATATAACCCCCTATTTATACATTTTACACTATTCTTACAAATCTGGGACTGTAGGTTGTTATTTGCAAAATTGTATAACACTCCCAATTTCATCAAGATACTTCCAGTTAGAAAATATTCCTTTGTCCTCATTTGAAAATATTCATCTATTTTTAATAAATCATTGTTATAACTACCTCAATAAGGCATGATGAATATTTGAAATAAACCTTTGGACTAGAGATGCCTTTCTTTTCATGATCTAGAAGGTGCACTTCATGGTGGAGACCAAACAAACTTTGTCATCATGTGGAACTGCCAAGAGATGCCCTTTACCACTTGCATACATAGTTAGAACCTCATGGATAGTTGTATTTATTCTTATGCATGCCATGGAAAAACCTAATCTTGAAATGATGGTTGTATTAGAGTGCTCAAGCTATGGTATAGGGAAAAATTAATTTGTGATCATAATTGAAAACATGCTCTAGAATGGCCTATAAACCCTCTTTTGCACTATGATTTCTTGTTCATCCATTAAGGAAACATTAATTTTAGATATTAGGCTAATTTTTTTCCACATATTAACATGTGGCATGCCACATCAGATCCAACTAAGCACTTATGGGGCTTGAAAGTGACTAAGTTGCTTAACTGGCTCCAATCTAGACACATGTCGACACATCATTGGGTCTAGATATTTAAAAAGTCCACCTAAGACTGACATTACTAGATATTTTTATTCATGATGGATATGAGCATGCCATTCGGTAGCTCTATCAGCTCTCTACACCTTTCACAATTAGTCTCTATTGAGCTAGCACCCTTCCACTATGTGATGGTTCCTCATTCGGCCTAAGTCCTTTGATAAGTCAACTCTCACTTGCACCATCAATCTATTAGATGCATTATCAACCATGAACAATTGATTTTCTTGGTCAATCACTAAGATCTTGACACCTATCCTTCTCACATTCATCTAGAGTTTTTTTTACTTACTGACTCCCATTCACCATTAGATCATCAGGAAGCCTATTCAAATGGTGACACTTGTCACCACCTCGCTAGTGCTAGAGATTCAATGAAATTTTAACCTTCTATGTACCATTAATTAGGATATATATGATTTTTTTCATACCATCAATTCATTAAAACGTGCATGATATTTAAATCATGCTCCATGAGCTTGACACTTGTCAAATCTATGTTCGTCCCAAGTCCCTTTGACTATTCAACCTCGATCATACATCATCAGATTAATTTGATCCATGTTAATTCATAACATTATATTGTGATCCATAATATTAGTTTTGATTGCCTAAAATTTAACATAATAAATAATTAAGTCATAGCTTGGGACATAAATCACTTAGTATAAAAGAACTTAGCCTAAAGTTTTGGGACATTAATAAATATGACGTAGACTTTAGGACTTTGAGCTCAGTTTTCAATGAAAGGACTTTCCATCATTTAGACCACATCAATAAAAAAAAGTGACCAAGTATTAATGGATATAAAATTGACCAAATATTTATTTTTAGACTAAGGTTTGATCATGTTAACAAACATGACCAAACCTTAGTATAATTAATTAAACTAAGTCCATGGCATTCTTTTAAAAAAGTGTTCTCACACAAATTTACTCCCACCAAATTTGGCATTAAATCAAAGGGCCTACGTTAGGTAAATTGGAACAAGGGTTTCAATATGCTCTTATATGAATTCAACTCAGCTTCTGGCAAACCAAAGGTTAGTAAAGACCAAATTAATAGGACACTTGACCTCTGATGAACACTTGAAAACAAGAAGTAGGCTAAATAAATTGGGCATCTATGCTTAAGAAGGGCTTAATTGCTTCATTGCAATTTTGGGAACTAACAAACCTAAGGAATTATCTATAATTGGACACTATTTACATAGATAATACTCTAGATAGGGCCTCATAATTATGTATTTCTCTCCTACGTGTTGCATTGTGTGTGCATAAAGATGCAACATATGATAAACACATACATAAAGTGACCTAGCTTGTAACCTGGAAAATATGGCTCATGGAATATTCTTTCAGTACATAATATCTACACATGAGTTTTATCCATTACATATATAGAAATAAGAAATAATAGGTAAGTTTTGATCTCTTGAATGTTTGAATGATTTTGGTATATTTCCTTGTGAGTTACTAGGTCTATGCTCGGTGAGAATGAATGAGGATTGATATTATGTATGTATAAAACACTTTTGGAAATATAATTCATTAAATAACTTATTTTGATCATAAGGGCATGACAAAATTTAAAATTTTATGACTTTAGGGAACTAGAATCTTAGTTTCGCATAAGACACTAGTATCAATGCAGGCATCTAGCTAGGACACAAGTGTACAAGATGATGAAAAATGGGTATATATCCAACACTTGAAAAGGATGATAATAAGTACGTTAATTTTTTTTCATATTATATAATGCCTAGTCATCAAAATAAAATATGTTAATACTAAGAGATAAGTGTTATGAATTCAAACAGTTGAATTCAGAATCAAGTAGTGCATAGAGAATTTCAATTTTACAAACAATAATATTTTAATCTAATTCTCATTAATTTCACTTTATGATCAAACATCTAGGACATTAAATATATAGGAAATGTATTTCCTATAATCTCTCTGCTATTTTATTTCACCCAAATTCCTCTAATTAAGCAAACTACTATTTAGATGTATTGTTATAACCCACTAACAATATATCTCAAATATATAATATTCTAACTAATAAAATCTTACCATATTAACCATATAGTTACTAACAACTAATTATTATTTACCTTTCCATAAATACTCAAACTTATAATGTAAAAGCTAGATTTCCTAATGATTTAAATTATTTGGGAATATTGGTTTATTATTCCTAATTTAGTTAAAGGGTCTAAGTAGTAAAATCAATAAATAAATATGAAATAATTAAGCTACTATTTTTTGTAAACTAGATTTTAATTTTGACCTTTATAAAAATAGTAATAAGAGATGGAAAATAATACTTATTTGGAAACTAATTGATACAATTGAGACAAGGTCTGATATTCCTTATGCAAGACTGGGACACTATAACAAACTAAGATTTTAGTCTTCATTTTATAATTGGATAGGAGTGCCAAAAGTGGATAGCCTCTAAAAAAAAACAAGGTAAACAAACCTCCTTATTGTCATAGCCAACCTATAAAACTTATTTTACACCTTGAGACAACCATCACACACTTTTGGACCAAGATTTAAGCCTCTGTACTTCTAGCAACCCATACATCCTATAACCCATTTAGGTTTGCCTACCTTTAAACCAAACATTAGAAAACTGAGAGCACTCAAAAATCTCTAATTTGACTTGAACATACCTTTAGTCCACAAAAACACCTAGAGCATGTCACAAAGAAGTGAAAAGATCCTTTTGGAAACAAAAATCTTCTTGGCATTCCATCAATCTCATTATGCCACTTGGAAACACCCATTATGATCATGTAGACACTGCATACATAGCAAAAACACCTTATGACATCACTATGACCTCATCAAAGAACTTATCCCATCTTGACACACCAACTCCAATTGGAAATAGTCATATCTTACCTTTTATAACCTTCTAAATAATACCATAAAAATACTTGCTTCTACACTAAAATGAGTCTCTTAAGAAGCATAGACAAAGACCTCTACACCATAATGATCTTAAAACAAAGTGAATCTAGGAGTGGACCACATCTCCTCAGTAACTACTAGAATCCTTTTATATCTATAAGACTTCTTTTTCTTGTTATCCTTATTCTTAGTTTGAACTTTGAGAACTTATTCTTTTTCTTCATCACTCACTTTCTCTTCTATGATAAGATATACAATATTTTGAGCAACTTTAGAATCTTGACATTCCTTGATCACTGAAGTATCTTCTTTGCATTGCAGAACATCACCTTTAGACCTTGAAAACATACGAGACAAGATTCAAAATTTCTCACACACATCAGGTTTCTCATTATCATCCAAAAACACCTTAGAACTAGCCTCAACTAGAACTTTGGTCTTCTCTTTGAGATTGGTCTCTTCATTCACAACATGAGCAAACAATGAGAGATCTTAGCACTCTCTAACTTCCATAGCATTCTCCACCATAGCAAACATATTACTTGGACCTATAGACTCATCATGAAATAAACTTACCATATTTTATTTTCATGAGTTAACTTTCCTTCTTTCTTGGTCTTTGAGCTTAAACTGATTTGCAACACATTCTTCTAAAGCAACTTTCTTCTCAACATTTTGACTAGTGTGATTAATATTCATAATATTTGGTCTCCATAACCAAGAAAAAACATTATTATGCACAAAGGAGGATTCATGTCATTTGAGATACCTTGAGGACTTGTTGACTCCACTTAGGTAGAAACTTGTAATATGATAACTCTTATGACAACTAAAATAAATAACATCATTCTTACCTTTTGATAGATTTGAACTAAGATCAATGTTTGACCAAAAACTCATTCTATCATATCTCCATGAATCTCCATAATTAAATAACTTCATTCCATATTATTTATCTCTATGAACATACTTATTACATGTATAACAATGACCATAGAATAAAATAACAAACCTTGAAGCATTTGGTTGTCTAACAGACCTTCTTGCATTGCTTTCAAAGCTTGCATTCTTCTTAGCTTGCTCAGGATTTACATGTTCCTTTTCCATCTTGTCCAACTTGTCTATAAGTTGTTCATGATCTATTCTCAAGGAATCAATATTAGTATTTAATTCATCATGCTTACCTTGCTTTGAACTCACCTTGGTATTGTCTTCTTCCAAATGAGTCTTGAGATATCTGCACTCTTCTTATCTTAATTTTAGGCTACCATTTGATACCTCTAATTGACCTATGAGATTTTTATGACCTCATTATCTTCCTTGGATTCTTTATCCATGTCATTCTTCAATATACATGTTTTATCTTCATGATACATGATCAGATCTTGATACTTCTTCGCATCTATCTTGGTCTTGCCTAAAAAGCTTCCCTCAAGAGAGCTAACTTGTGCTTCAAGACCTTTGATCACATACCTAATCTTATGATTCCTCTTTAAGATATTTTATCTAAGATTTGCTTCTTCTTCCTTTTTGTCATGGCAAACTTCTTCATCATACATGATTTCCTTTTATTTTGAACAAATTTCCTCTTTTGAACTCAAACTTGCCTTGGCATCTTCTATCTCAACCTTGAGATCATTGATAACTTTCTCATCCTTTTTGGCATCTTTCTTCAAAGTACATATCTTCTCTTCAAGTGCCTTAATCACAACCTTACACTATTGATTCTCTTTCTTCAACTATTTATCCATCTTGTGCTACTTAGGATCTCCTTTAAGTTGTTAAGGTTTCTCCAAAGGACCTGCACTAATATCAATTATTGGAGGTACAAGATGACATAGGGGGAGGGGGTGAATTATTCAACCAATATTTCACTTTATAATCATTTATCATTCATTCATTGTCATTCATGAATCAACACAACAAGCATATGTAAGTAGATTACCATTAAAGCAAGGAGACCATATACAAATCATGAATAAGAGAAGCACATCATAACACAACATCTAATGTGGGAAACCCTCATGGGGAATAAAATCCACTCTCAAGCTTGAATACGCATGGACTAATTGTCCTATAAGATATTACAAGCATGAGACTTTATTAGAATACCCATTCCACAAGGATCACCTACCCCTAGGATGGTCAAGTGCTTCTGACCAAAATTTGGTGAAACACCTATTCCATAAGGAGCTCTTACACATAGGATGGTCAAGTCCTTTTGAACTAAATATAGTGAAACACCTATTCTAAAAGGAGCACCTGACCCTAAGATGGTAAATTTATTTTGATCTAAATTTAGTAAAACACCTATTTCACAAGGATCACCTACTCCTAAGATGGTCAAGTCTTTCTGACCTAGATGTTGAGCACCCTCACAACACCTATGATATGAACATCCTCACCTTTGAACTTATTTATTCAACACCTGATGATGGACCTTTGATTTTATATCCCCTACAAAACACCCTCTCTATCTCATACAAGCCTCTCACATATGCAAGCCACAATCTCTCTTCTTATGCTTAAGCTCAATCTTTAACCCTGTATGAGCACTATTTATAACATTAAAAATATGATCTATAGGACATACACATAATAATTAACCTTGTCCTCTCTATACCCCATCCATTGTGCACAAACCCTTTCTTCTTTCCTTCACTCCAAAACTCTCACATATGCCTCTCTTTCACAAGTCTTCAAACCTACATGAACACTATTTATGACATTAAAAATATGACCTAAAAATTATTCACACAATCATTACCCAAATATTCTATTTAATACATCCACTATTAACCCTTACTCTCCTTCACCTCTTAACTCTATACTCTTCCTCCACTTAGAGCCCCTTCTCACAAGTTTAGAAATCACCACATTTGATTTCACATTTTATAGAGCCATCATGATTATCATGTTACTTGTTAGCCATAGTACTTTCCTTAGCCCTTAATACGTATAACATATCTTAATATTATCTACACGCATCGGCCATATCAACTATGGGTCACACTTAAGTAGCTACACCTTTCAATTAGGCCTTAGTACCCCTGATAGGTATCATGGAGACCTATTAATCCATTTAGCACTCTATTGAGTAAAAAAAGAACACAATATCACTTATAAATGCATAGGTCCACTCTACATTATATTTTAGACATATTTAAATTATTATAGTCATCATTACACATATTTGCATATGCTCAATCTACTCAAACATTAGCATTATACAAAATAACATCATGAATGAGCAAATAGTTAACTTTTCAGCATATTTTCATAATGAATATGGATTGGTCAAACCTCTAAAATCCATACAGATCATCTTCATGAAGTATACAATAATATATAATATCTATATCCCCTTGAAACATTCAAAAACCATCAAAATAGCTCAAAATATCCTTCTTGGGTTACTTGTAGAACATAATCAAACATACAGTCAAATTTGGAGCTTAATAAATTTGATTTTAGAAAAACTCAAACCTTCAAACTAGATTCATTGGATATGCATTAAAGTCTTCTACAAATTTTCTTTTTACTATACCTTTAAATTTGTCCTAGATCAAAATTTATGGCTCAAACACTATAGACTGGTTTTTCCCTTTGCTAAATTCAAACACCAACGGTCACAATTAAACATAAAACACTTTGTTAACATCTTATTCCCTCTCATAGATTTAATGAATACACATCATTGATCTTATTTGAAAGTATCTTGATATTTAACTATGATAAAAAACTATCACTTTGACCTCATCTCATGCTCCCTAGAAATTTTGACCAAATACACACCGTCAATCTCCACGGATTAGCCTAGTCTTTACCTTTGTTAAATGTTAGACATTGAGAACTTATCATCATGTTGATGATTCCTAAAAATATGGAATAAACATGCTCTAGAAAAAAATTGATCTCTTTAACCTTCTAAACATCAAACACTTTGACCTATTTGACTCAATACACATTATTGATCTATATATGTATGAACACCCACTCACCTTTATATACTTATATGGTCCACATATTTAATTTCATGAATTTAAATAAGTATGGGAACCAATTTAATATACATATATGGCCAAATCTGAAGCTTAATAACTTTTACTGTGCTCAATCATATGCCCTAAAATTTAAACCATATGATCTTCTTTCATAAGGGACTCCATCCATACATCAAGTTGATCTTAGAATCTTCATGAATTTGAAATATGATGCCATCAAACTGATTAATTAGATATAATTTAAATTATTCATTAATCTTATATTAATTTCACAACGTTGATCTATGATGTGATTAAATGTGCACAATTAGATATCCTTTACAAATTTGGCTAAGTATAGGAAAACATTGTTAACTACCTGGGAAGCCAACTTTGCACAGTCATATATGTTGTTCCACTCACTTTTATGGCATAAAACATGAACCATAAAAACTTGGAACTAATTTTATCACATTAATATGACCATATCCCCTTGAATGATCCATATGTGGAAATGGTGATGTTAGAAAACTACCTACTCAGAGTTTTTGTTATAGAACCAACTATGCCAAGATGAACATAATGAAGAAAAAAATGAATACCATGCACTTCCAAAATATCTCCAATCATCATTGACCTTTAATAATACCCCTCACACATTATCAATACTTCAAACCCATCCCTAATCATGCCAAAACTAAAGATCAACCAAGCCTACTTCAAGTATACTAGGACAAGCACACTGCACACTTTTTCATTGACACTTGGAATATCAAAACACTTCATCCACTCATATGGACACCTTCATGACATCACTAAAAAATCTCTAACAATCTCTACCTTTGTCATTGATTTCAACACCCATCATAGAACTCACCTTCCTTATCTCTCTTCAAACACTCTCCCAATAGGAACCTTCTCCTTGTTTGAAATAATGAAAATGTGAGAAAAACACTGATCTTAAGGACCTAAAAAGACCACCAATAGGAGAGGACCACCTTACAAAGATGTACAAACTCCCCCTTACCTTGAGCCTACATATTCTTGCTTTGACAACTTCTGCTTGCTACATACCAACACTCTCTTCAACCAAGCACTATAAATAATGAAGAAAGAACACAAAAAAGTAATAAAACATGATGTAACTCACCAAGAAACATATAATATGGACTCCCCATAATATATTTGAGTGATTTTACCTCTTGAGCATGAAGAACCACCACATAAGCTTACTAGCCTTCTCTCTCAAGCCACATCAAGGACCACCAACAAAACTTATGTCACTTAAAAATAGGAAACATGCTCTAAACCAACTTGAGAACTTACCTTGAAACACTCATTCTTTGATATTTTGGAGAAACTGATCAAAAATATCAAATCTTCACACTAGGCCTACCTAGTTTTCGTATAACCCTATCTGGTACTTGAAGAGATTATAAATTTCAGTAAACACACCTTCAAGACTTAAATATTCATATCTAGAGAACTATAATATTCCCCCTTTGGAACAACAATTTCCATCACCTATCTCATTGTCTATAACATACTTCCTTCACAAATCTACTAGCTAATTAAGCCTCCATCTTGACAAAATCATGAATAATTTGAAAACTACAAACTTTCATATCTCTATTAATATTTATTAGACAACCCATTTTTCCCATTAGACATATTAATTATCTTTATAACTCAAATCATAAGGCAAACCACTTTTCTAGCATAGCCCCAAACTCTAGAATCTCAAAACAAGCAAGATAAAAAAACCTCCTTCTAGTCAATGCCCATCTCTAAAAATTATTGCACACTTGGAGACAACCATCACACACATATGGACCAATATTTGAGCCTCCATAATTTTGGTAACCCATACATTACATAACTCATTTTAGGCTTGCTTGCCCTTAAGCCAAATCTTAAAAAATTGAGAGCACTCAAAAATCTCCAATTTGGCTCCAACATACCTTCAATATATAAAACCAATTTTAGGATGTCACAAAGAAGTTCAAATACCTTTTTGAGAACCAAAATCTTATTGACATTCCATCAATCTCATTATGCCACTTGGAAACACATATTTTGATCTTACAAACACTACATAATAGAAAAAACACCTTATGACATCACTCAGATCTCATCGAAGCACTTATCCCATCCTAACACATGAAATAAAAATTAAAAAACTCATATCTTTCCTTTTAGGAAATTTTGAAAAACGCTAGAAAAATACTTGATTCTCCACTAAAAGGAGTATCTTAAGAATCATAAACAGAGACCCCCTCTACACCATAATGATCTTAACACAAAGTGAATCCAGGAGTGGCCCACATCCCCTCAGTAACTAATGGTATCCTTTTATAGTTATAATAATAATTTATCTTTTTATCCTTCTTAGTCTAAACTTTTACAACATGTTCTTTTTATTCATCACTTACTTTCTCTTCTATGATAGTATATACAATATTTTGTGCAACAATGAAATCTTGACATACCTTGATCACTGAAGTATTTTCTTTGCATTATAGAATATCACCTTTAGACCTTGAAAACACAAGAAATAAGCTTGAATATTTATCACACACAATAGGTTTCTCATTAACATCCAAACATACCTCAGAATTATCCTCAACAAAAACTTTAGTCTTCTCCTTGAGCTTTGTCTCTTCATTCACAACATGAACAGATAATGAGAGCTCTTGGCACTCTTCAACTTTTTTAGTATTCTCCACCATAAAAAATATATTAATTTGAACTATAAAATCATCATGACTCACACTTACCATATTTGATTTAATGAGTTAAATTTCCATCTTTTTTGATCTTTGAGCTTAAACTGATCTGCATCACATTCTTCTAAAGCATTTCTTTCTTATCAAACTTTTGACTAGTGTGATTAAATTGATAAGATTTGGTCTCCATATAAAATAATGCCATTTATTATGCACAAAGGAAGCTTCATGTACTTTAATATACCTTGAGGACCTATTGACTCTACTTGGGTAGAAACATTCAATATGATTACTCTTATGACAACTAAAACAAATAACATCATTTATACCTTTGGACATATTTGAACTATGATCAATGTTTGGCCAAAAAATCCTTCTATCATAGCTCCATGAATGTCCATACTTGAATTAATACCTTATATAGTCCCTACCTATATGACCATAATTATTACATGTATAACAATGATTATGGAATAAACTAACCTACCTTGAAGCATTTGGTTTTCTAACAAACCTTCTTGCATTGATTTTAAAGATTGCATTCTTCATATATTGCTTAGGCTTTTCATGTTCCTTTTCCATCTTGTCAAAATTTTCTCTAAGTTTTTCATGATCTATTCTCAAGGAATCAAGATTAGTAATCAACTCATCATGATCACCTTGATTTGAAATCATCTTGGTATTGTCTTGTTCTAACTGAGTCTTGAGATATCTGCACTCTTTTTCTCTTGATTTTAGGCTACCATTTGAAATCTCTATTTAAAATTTGAGATTTTTTATAACCTCCTTATCCTCCTTAGCTTATTTATATATGTCATCCTTCAATCTATGTGTTTTATCTTCAAGAGACTTGATCATCTTTTGATACTTCTCATCTCTCTTGGTCTTTCCTAAAAAACTTCCGTCAAGAAAACTGACTTGTGCTTTAAGAATTTTGATCACATACCTCATCTTATGATTCCTATTTATAATATTTTCTTCTAGATCCACTTTTTCTTCCTTGATATCATGGTAAAATTCTTCATCATACATGATGCCCTTTTCTTTTGAACAAATTTCCTCTTTTGAACTTAAACTTGCCTTGAAATCTTCTAGTTGAACCTTGAGACCATTGATAAATTTCTCATCCTTTTTGGCATATTTCTTCAAATTATATATCTACTCTTTAAGTTACTTTATCATATCCTTCCACTATTGATTATCTTTCTTCAACTATTTAGCAATCTTGCGTTACTTAGGATCTCCTTCAAGCTGTTAAGCTTCCTCCAAAGGACATTCTCTAATACCAATTGTTGGAGGTAAAAGATGAATGAGAGAGGGGGGGTGAATCAGTCAACCAATCTTTCAATTTCTGATCACTTGTCATTCATTCATTGACATTTATGAATCAACACAATAAGCATATGTAATTAGATTACCATTAAAGTAAGGAGATCACATACAAAAAATGAATAAGAGAATTACACCATAACACAACATATAATGTCATAATACTTCATGGAGAATAAAACCCACTCTCAATCCTAAAAACACATGGACTACTTGTCCTATAAGATATTAAAAACATGAGACTTTAATGGAATACCCATTCCATAAGGAGAACCTGCCCCTAGGATGGTCAAGTCCTAACTAGAATTTAATGTAAAACTTATTCCATAAGGAGTATCTACCCCTAGGATTGTCAAGTCCTTTTGACCTAAATTTAGTGAAACACCTTTTCCACAAGGAGCACCTACCCCTAAGATGGTTAAGTCTTTTTTGACTTGAATTTAGTGAAATACATGTTCCAAAAGGATCACCTACCCCCAGGATGGACAAGTCCTTCTAATTCAGATGTTGAGCACCCTCCAAAAACCTATGATATGAAAATATCCACCTTTGAAATGATGTATTTAACACCTAATGATGGATCTTTGATATTCTAACCCCTGCAAAACACCCTTTCTATCTCATACAAGCCTCTCACATAGGCATGCCATAATCTCTCTTCTTTTGATTAGGATTAATCTTAAATCCTATATGAAAACTATTTATAACATCATAAATATGATATATAGGCCATGCACATAGTCATCAACCTTCTCTTCTCTATAACCCATCCACCAGGCACACACCCTTTCTTCTTTCCTTTATTCCATAACTCTCACATATGCCTCTTTTTCACAAGTCTTCAAACCTGCATGAGCACTATTTTTGACATCAAGAATATGACCTATAGGTCATACACACATTCATAAATTAGACATTATCTTCAATCCATCTACTAGGAACCATTACTCTCCTTCACCTCTCAACTCTATACTCTTCTCCCACTTAGAGTCCTTTCTCACAAGTCTAGAAATCACCACATTTGATTTCACCTATTATAGATCCATCATGATTATTATCTTCTTAGTTAGAAATAATAATTTATTTATCCCTTAATACATCTAACATATCTCAATGCTATCCACATAGGTTATCCATAGCAACTATGGGTCACACTTAAGCAACTATGCCTTTCAATTAAGGCCTTAATATCCCATATAAGTCTCATTGAGACCTATTCACCCATTTAGCACTCCATTGAGTAAAACAAGAACATAATATCACTTAAAAATACATAGGTCCACTCTAAATGACCTCTTAAACATCTTCAAATGATTATAATAATCATTGCACACCTCTGTGTATGCTCAATCTACTCAAACATTAGCCTTATACATAAGAACATCATGAATGAGAAAATAGTCAACTTTTAAGCATATGCTCATACTAAATATAAAATGGTCAAACCTATAAAATACATAGAAAACATCATCAGGTAGTCTAAAATACTCTCCAATATCTAATTCCCTTTGAAACATCTGAAAACCATTAGAATAACTCAAAATATCCTTCTCAAGTCACTTGCAGAACATGGTCAAACACATAGTCAACTTTAGAGCCTAATAAATTTGATTTTAGAAACATTCAGACCTTCTAACTAGATTCACTAGATGTGCCTTGAAGTCTTCTATAATTTTTCTTTTATTTCACCTTTAAATTCATCCTAGATCAAATGTTATGGCTTAAACACTACAAACTAGTTTTTTCCTTTGCTAAATTCAAATGCCAACAGTCAGTTAAACATTGAAAATTTTCTCAACATCTCATTCCCTCTCATATCTTGAAAAAATATGCATCATTTATCTTCCTTGAAATTAGCCTGATCTTTGACTACGTTAACAACTGTTAATTTGACTGCATCTTGTGCTCCATAGCAATTTTAACCAAATACGCACCATCAATCTCCACAAATTAGCCTGGTCTTTACCTTTGCTCAATGTTAAACATAAATAAATTATCATCATCTCAATGGTTCCTAAAACTTTATAACAAACACATTCCATCTATCTATTTGAGAGTAGCCTCGACTTTAAACTAGTAAACATTAGACACTTTGACGTATTTGACTTAATACACATCATTGATTTGTATTTGTAAAAATACCCACTCATCATTAGATCCTTATCTAGTATTGGTATTTAACTGCATGAATTTGACTATGGGAACCACTACAATCTTCCTATAAGGCCAAATTTAAACCTTAATAACTTTTATTATGCTCAATAATATGTCCTAAAATTAAAACCATATGATCTTCTTTCAAAGGGGAATCCATCCATATATCAAGCTTCTCCTAAAACCTTCACCCATGTGAAATATGATGCCATAAAAATGATTACTTAGTTTTAATTTAAATTATTCATTAAGATTAGATTAATTTTTCAATGTTGATCTATGATGAGATTAAACGTGCATTGTTAGATCTCTTTCACAAATTTGGCCAAGTATTGGAAAACATTGCAAACTTCCTGGGAAGCCAACTTTGCATAGTTATATATTTTACTCTTCTCACCTGCATGACTTGAAACATGGACCATATCAAGTTTGGACTAATGTTATCACATCCATATGACCAACTACCCCTAACTCATCCATACGTGGCAATGGTGATGTCAAGAAATTGCCTACATAGATTTTTGTCACAAAACCAACTATTTCAAGATGAACATAATGAAGAACCAAATGAATACCATGCACTTCCACAATCTCTCCAATCATACTTGACCTCTGATATCACACATTCTTAATACTTCAGACCCATCCCTAATCATGCCAAAACTGAAGATCAACAAACCCTACTTTAAGCATACTAGGACAAGTGCAATACACACTTTGTCATTGACACTTAGAATATCAAAACATTTCATCCACTCATCTAGACACCTCCATGACATCATTGACAACTTTAAAAAAATATGCTCAGAATATAGAAATCAAACTTAGTTAAACATAGTGGGAAATAGTGACACAAAGATTAGTTATAGTTGTGCAAAAATCAAAACATTTAGACATTAATGCCCAAATTGAGACGTTAGTGCCACATGACATTACTTTCTAGTAGCCTTAATTTAAATAAAAATAGATTGGTTAGAAGAGTACAATAGGTATAGTCTATGTCTACATAGGTTTAGGTATAGATTTATCAATTTTGGCTTAGTTTAGCTTAGATTCATACCATTTTTATCATACTAGGGGTATCATGCATGTCATAACCATTTCCATTTTTAATTTAGATACTAAGATATAAATTATTACAACTAAGAACAAAATCCATATACTCAGATATTAGATTTTGAGGCATGTGTGTGGTACATGGTTTTCATATGCTCACTTATACACCAGTTGTTCAAATGGAATGGAAAAATCCATGTCATTCTCTAGGATGTACACATCAGACACCATATTCTAGTTTTCACACTAGATTTATGTCTTACTCCATCTATAGTGGTTGGCATTCCCTAGTGGCTTAGAGGTACCTAATATACTGAAGTAGATGCAGAGCCCACATGTCTAGTTAGACATTTCCAATTACATTACACATTTTTCATTTCAAATGCATCTATTACACATTGGTAGGAAATTATGGAAATATAGTCTACTTGAGTTTTGTAGCCACATACATGAGAGGGTTGGGCACACCATCATTCTAGTCCAAGTTATTTTTAGGTCATGATACAACAAGTAGGGGTGGAAAATGATGGAGTGAAAGTCGAATTGAGTTCTTGAGCCACCCACTCATGAGGATTGAGCAAGCCATTATCTCAGTCCAAGTTATTCACCAATTGATCACTATAAAAATGCACACACACACAATTTTGCACTAGGTTTATGCATTATTTTGTGTACCCATTGAGGTGTATTTGTTTATTTCCTCTCTCTTTACTCAATTTTTTTTACTTTTGATATATCTTAAGTAAGGACTAATCTATGCACATTTCACTTGTAGGACACATAATGGAGCATGCTTCACATACTTAGATCTATATTCACATGCTTTTCCTCTTAGGTAAGGCTAGGTACACTTATTTTTACTTTATCCTAGTCTTTTTTTTTTTTATAAATTTATATAATAAAGGGGCATACAATGTAATCAACTAAAAATGACACTTGAATGGTACGAGTGTTACTTGAGACCACCTATCCATATCTTATCCCTAAACATGTATTATGGACTATTTTCACACTTATCTAGCCTTCATGTGGGAAATAAGGACCCCTAAACATCCATAAAATAGTCTCATATCCTTATTCTTACATCTTTGCCCTTTGTGACTCAAGTTATGCCACCTAGACACTCGTTCCATAATAGGGACAATAACACTACATGGTACTAGTGTCATGATTTTGGTGTTATTATTCTTTCCATCCTTTTTACATAAATGGATATATTTTCAGATCTTAGACCACCTAGGGTCAGCCTAGACCATTTTTAACACTCACATAAGCACCAAAACATTATACACACACACACACACACACACACACACACACACACACACACACACACACACACACACACACACACAAATTTTATCCCTCTAAACACTAGATGGAAATTAGATGCAAAATATATATACAAACTCAGAAAAAGTTGTGCACAATTAATATTACCAATCCCTAGTATGTAGGTAACTCTCATCATAGTGGGGTCTTAATGATGTCCAACCTACCCAACTAATAACACACTTTACTATTTTTATCAATCCTATGCCCTAACAATATGAAAAATTAGTGTTTGATAATAAAATCATTGAAAAAAAGTCATATATAGGGTTTTAGAACTCATGCATTTAGGAACAACCTTGATAGACCCAAACATAGGTACACCCAAAAGCTCAAAATATTTCTACATAGAGGACACTAATGCCAAAATAGGGACATTAGTACCACATGGTGATACTTTCCAATTAGGTTGATATTATTTATACATGACATCGACACTTGAATCATGTTTTTGACACTCAAATAGCCTCTACCTTAGTTTTTAGCCTCTAGATCATCCATCTCAGTCATTTTATAGCTAAGTTCTCATTTACATTATTTATTTTTATTCAAAGAAAGGTCAAACATATTCAATCACATAAAAAAATAGTGGTTATATTTATTGCATATTTCTATCATGTGTTATTATAGTAATCTCTTAACAACATAGGATTTACAATCATCTAAGTCTTAGAATCTTAAAACAATAACCCACAAGAAGAAAAATTACTAATAAACCTCGAGAAGTGTAATATAATGAAGACAAAATTAATCTACTTGGGATTTGTCAGTTCATAATAAGGCTTGAATATGGATAAAGAGAATGTGAAATCCATTGTGGTGTGGCCTACATTAAGAAGTACATTTGAAGTTAGAAGTTTTCATGTTTTGACTAGTTTTTATTGAAATTTTATAAGAAATTTTAGTAGTATTTGTGATCCAATTGTGGAAACAATCAAGGTAAATAAAAAACCATTTATATGGACTAAGTTAAATGATAAAAAATATATATTATAAATAATAAGATTACAAAACAACCCATACTATCTTTGCCTGATTTTGGCAAGCTTTTCCAAGTAAAGTGTGATGCTAGTGAGACTACCATAAGAACTATTTTGATTCAAGAAGGCAAACTAGTTGCCTACTTCAGTGATAAAATTAATGAGGAAAATATTAATTATTTATCATATGACCAAGAATTTTATGTTATCATTCAATCCATGAAGAAATATAAGAATTACATGATGCCTAAAGAATTTGTATTATATATAGATAACCATGTTTTTTTAATTTATTAGTAGTCAAACTAAGCTAAGTCAAAGGTATGTGAAGTGGATTGAATTTTTGAAAAGTTTTTATTTTTTTATTAATTTTTTTAATGATTTTGGATTCATAATAGAAACATCAATAAATAAAGTTGTTTGAATGTTAAATAAGTCATGCTCAAATTCTAGAAATGTAATATAATATTTTTCCAATATATCTCATTTAAGCATGTGAAAATAATAAAACAAGTAGTAATAAACTAAGGGATAAAGAGAGTGTATCTTATTTATTATTCTCTCATGACTATAGAAGTGGTCACGAGTCATCACATCACTATATAAGAGATCTAGACTTTATTCATTTTGTATTTTGAATGTTATTATCTTAAGAAAATTTCATCAATTAGGGACAATAAAATCAACACATATGGCCATACCGAATACAAGAATTTAGTGAGAGATATAAACATAGGAGTGACTTCAAATTTGAACTAGACTTGTGATTCCCCCTATGTAATCATTAGATGCCTCAAATTATGTTTATTTACGTGCCATATATAGATTATAAGAAATCCTAATTCATTTACATTATACCTATTATAACCTATTAAAAAGGGGTTATTAACATGAATTGAGATAGCCATATAATTTTTGTTATTTATAAGTGTTACCTACATATCCAATAATCCTATGAGGGCCTCAGACTCACATGTAGTTCTACCTCATATACATGTGTGTGGAATTGTAATAGTATGAATATATAATATTTCTAATTTTAAACCTTAGTATAAGTGATGAAATATTTTATTGGAACTTTTTCAATGCTTCACATATTTGATTTAGTGTTTTAGTATAATGTGATAGCTTGAAATAAACATTGCTTTCTTATTAGAGAGTTGCCTTATAAAATTAGGTGTATTAATTATACCATAGCCTTTATATATATAGGAAAATTTTGAATTCGAATTATAACGTAGTGACACATGAAAATATTACCATAATATGTTCATAGAGGGATAAAAAAATATTCACAAAATGGAAAGATATGGAAAAGGATAAAATGTAACCCTGGATAATTACATCAAAGCTAGATAGTAACATTGACACTAGTGTTCAGGATAGATGTAAGTGTCTACAAGATAAAATCAAATAAAATACAAGAAAAATAGGAAAGGATATCTAGCATTAAATTGGATAAAGATAAATAGACATAGCACATAGTCCCAAGGGGTAGGTAAAACAAGTGAAACAAGGTAGAACTGAAGATGTCCACTAGAGATCACATCACTAGATGTCCAATTATGAGCAAAATTGTATATACACACAATAATAATCTTATACCAAAATGGGTGTCTAAATTTTCCCACTTTAATCTAGTAATGTAACAAAAATTAGAATTATTAGATTAAAGGAAAATAAAATGTATAATGTGGTGTGGACAACACACCTTGTCTTCACTTGAGTTGTTCCTTCAATATTTTGTCCTTTGAACATTACCTAAAACTAAGGATGTACCAAACAATTAAATAATAGTATATAATATTTATGTAATAAATACTAATTATTAACATAAAGAAAGAGCATGGATACATTACATCTATGTATTTATCATGAGTAACTAGGTATCTAGCGCTATAAACTGGAGAAGTAGATAGGGGACTTGTAACCTCCCTTATATGTTGGCCAAGAAGATGAGTGAATATAAAAGTGGTAAATTTTGTTTTACCATGGTGGTGTTTTACTTGGAGTAGGGAGTTTTGGGATGTGATCATGCCCCCAACCCATAATAGGAAAAGTAGTGCTTCAACCATCAAGAATATCACTTCCTAATGAGCACAACATGAGTGAAAAATATGGGTATATGTATGGCTCAATATATGGTGAGTGATGTAATAAATATCACTAAAAAAACATAATGATACCAAATTATTTAATCCATATAATCACACCAAAATTAAGAACCAATGTTGTAGATGGGTAGGGTTCAATACAATCCATGGATGCACGTTTGAGGTATTAGTAAGATAGAGAATTAGTATGTTAAAAAATTATGCTATCGTAATATTACATAAAATATTTTTGTAATTTTGAATATGAATTGGGTTTTTTAATAGCACATATTGTATAGCATATGCACCTCAGATATATCTCATCATGAAATTGTGAATAATAAATGGTACAAATGTATAAGATTTTACCATAAGTATGAGTATAGATTATATATTGTGTATGTTTTTTACAATTTATAAAATATATAAATTTGAATAACATGATTCCAAATCATTCTCCCACTATGTATGAGTGGAATACATTCCCATATGACATGACCCCACTGAATGTGGAGAACATGCTTCCAAAGAATGCCCTCATTATAATCTAAAAACTATGCCAAGTTTGTTTGATTATGTAGAATATGTCTATAAGCATTCCCCTACTAATATTCCCCAAATTTTTGAAGTAGATAATTTATTTCTCATTAGTGGTCTCAACACAAAAGTAATAACGGATAATTTTCTTGATAAGATTTTACTTGGTAATGTTATAATAGTATTGTGGATAATAACTTAAAACTTGGTTTCTGATAGTGTTTAGAATGTAAAGGAATATATATATAAACATTTAGTGAATTTTGTTAGAGCTTTAAAAATTAAAAAAAATGGTATAATATGTAAGGGCTCATTGTCTATATCCCAACATAACTTGTGGTTTTAAATTTAGATACCTGGGCTTCAAGATATGTAGATTTGAAGTTGTGTCAAAGTGGTACATTAGGTGGGTTGTAATAGAATTTTGAGATCATTTACATTTTTTACTATTGTGAATTTTGAGCTTTGAATATAGAGAATAAAAATAATATGTGGAAGATATCCTCACTTGATATGATTTGATGTGATTTAGAGTGCCTTAACTAGCCCAAATTGTTTTGAATTGGTAATTAACTTTCTAATAATTAATTGGTAATTTTGATTTTTAATAAATTTAGCATTTTTAGTGTATTTTTAAGTTTTTTCATAGGATATCAAATGCTTGCATCAATTTCATAGACACTTATGTTGATAAAGTGACATAACTATACACTTCCAAGTGATACCATCTGATGTTATTATCCAATGTACATGTTAGCATCTGATGCTTTTGTCTTGTGTGGATGCTAGCATCTAATGCTAATGTATTCATATTTTATATTCAATTTGTTGATATTTATATATTTTTGCAACAAGATATTATTATTAAAAAAAATTATTGTTTTATTGATTTCATAAAGATGTTCATATTCGAGAGTTCTTGCATAGTTGACATTATTTGACATTAGCAGAGTTGGGTCTAGATGCAGTCGACTAGGCTATTATTGATTAGATGGGATTAGGGAATGTGGACAATTTGGGGCAAATACCATATGATATCCACCTCATCACAACCTTAATAGAGAGGTGGAATCCAAATAAATGTACATTCTAGCATCCTACTAGCAAGATGATTATCACCTTAGAGGATGTATACCAGATTTTATGTCTACCGATTAGAGGTGAGAGATTTTAGGTTTCCAATGATGGTATTTGTGGTTGTATTCAATGATCCTATGTATATTTTAGTAGTTAGAGTGCGCTTGATGTAGATCTAATCAATATGGTTCAGTTTGATAATATTATTAAAGGTGATGTTTTGTTACTACAAAATTTTATTTCTATGTTACTATCATCATTTATAGTTATGGAGGGTGGGAAAATTGGTATTTTTTATTAGATGTATCAGATAATGGATCATATTGAGATGGATAAGACTAGGTATTCAGTGGCTGATACTTTACTAACCCACTTATATAGGGATATCTACATGTTTACAATGGAGAGTCATGGTAGATCAAGAAATTCAAGCCCTCACTCATAGTGTGCCTATGGAGGTAACTAGAAATAGCTTTATTTAGAGAGTTTTTGACATTATCAGTTTGCATGCATTATTTTTTGATATTTTTGTGAAAGTTATGGTAGCATTCTATAGTAAAGCAATGGATCATAAGGACTTATGTGCAAAGCTAAATAAATAATACATCCCACAATAGAGTTCAATAAAATTATGCAGACACTCATTAAGAACTATGATGGATTGAGATGAGAGCACAAGGAGACATTGAGGTTGTTATGTGATTTCAAGGAGAGAGTGAACATGTTATCACATGAATGGATCCCATATTTTTATCCTAGTGCATATACCTCTAAAGATACTATATTTTTATATTTTGATAGTGATGAGGAGCATAACAAATGGAATATGCCATTGAATTATGATTGATATGCTTATTTGTAAAAACATTGTATTAGTGTGTGTGTGTGTGTATGTGAGAGTGAGTGTGTGTGTGTGTGTGTGTGTGTGTGTGTGTGTGTGTGTGTGTGTGTGTGTGTGTGTGTGTGTGTGTGTGTGTGTGTGTGTGTGTGTGTGTGTGTGTGTGTGTGTGTGTGTGTGTGCGCGTGCGTGTGTATTATTTATATATCAATAAATAAATCATCATATGCAATGTAATCCAAATGGATATAATAAATAATGACTATAAATATCATATGTAAAAAGTACTATGGATTGTGCTTCTATAATTATCTCTGAAGTATCTATAAAAATACCATATGAGTTTGTATGTATATATTAAGGTACCTATATATACTGTGTAGTTTTACACCCTCCCTTTACGTTAGTATAAAGGACTTTATTGACCAATGGTTCTTTGGTAGGATTAGTGTGGGAGAGATTAGTCCTGGGAGAGAATACTGTGGGAGAAGGAATTCTATTAGAAGTCATCTTCTTTGAAGGTCAGTGGACCATGTGTTCTATGTAGGGCTTAGCATGTGATGTCTCATCCTTCCTATGCGATATCCTTGGAGAAGCATGTCAAACATGTCTAGATATGCCTTTTTGATATGAAATGATTTTATGAACAACTAACTGTGTAATATTTTTCTCAAGAGCAAAACACTCATTATCTCAATGACCATTAATACCATTATAAATGCAAAAATATTTTCCTTTTGCATTGTCAAATATTTGAGGTGGATAATATGAATTAGGAGGGAGTCCAATCATTTATTTATCCTATAAAGTTTTTAATATGTCATGCAATTTATCTTGGTACCAATAAAACTAAAGAGGCTATCATTTTGTGGTGGTATTTGGTCTAATTTTCAGAGGTACTCTCAAAATATGTTCCTTTCATTTTTTCAATACTTTATTGTTTACTTTGTGACAGACGGGGTTGTTTCTATGGAAGGCTTTTGAAGTGGTTCAATATTTTTTGTAACTTGTTTATGTACTTTGGGGAAAATATTTTTATCATGTTTTTTCTTAAATGAATAATAATTAGACTTAATTTGTGTATTATTTAGTGTGCATGAATATTTTTTCACATCCCAATATAAAATCTTGAATGAATCAAATGGATTATGTAATGCTCTTTATCTTAGTGGAGAAATAAGACCTCTAATAAATATAACTTAGATCTCTAAATATGAGGTTGTGTAATGTAAGGAATATAAAACTTCCTTAAATCAAATGATATAATCTTATGTAGGCTCATTTTGTGTTTGTGTCAACATTTTAAAATGTTCTAATGGTAATTTTGTTAAGGCATACTGATGAAAATGTGATATAAATACATATTTAAGCTATTTAAAATTTGATAATGAACCATTTGGAAAAGTATAAAACCAATCAAGTTCCCCTTTGGTTAGCTATGATAAAAGGCCTTTAAAATCAAGTTTCCATTTCAGGCCCAATATTCAAAGGAGTGTGTATATTATTTTAAATGAATATTAGGATCTCCTTTACTATTGAAGGAAAATAATTTAGGCATAACAAATTTTGAGGGATTTGGAATCTCAAACACATACCTATAAAGATATTTCTCTAATAATGTGTTCTCCTCAAGAATAGCTTCGTGAGAAGAAGATTGTAACTTAAGAGTATTGAACTATTGTTGAAAATCCCTGATGGTAGTCATAATTGATAACATGACATAAAACTAATTTGAGATTTTTTTTAGTGGTTGAAAAATACCATTCATATAAAACATAGGCATGGTGAACTCTTCATCATTATTGGAAATAGGCTCATTACATGATTTATCAATATTTGGTAAAGGAACACCTATGTCTACAAATGTCATTATATCTTGTGGAATAGCACAAAGTTTAATATTATTATCATTTTAAGGTGTACATTTCTTGTAAATTCAGGGCATATTATAGTAGGAGGTATAATTTAATTTTGAGGCACACTTTCCTTTGGAGAATAAAATGAAAAGGAGGAAAGAGAATAAACTTTGTCTATGTCCTTGATGAAATCATGAGATGTAGTGATGTTACTCTCATTTGGAGTGATAATGTTAGGTCTTATAGAAAGAGGAGTAAGTAATTCAATGTAATTTTTGGTATGTAAGAAAGGAATAGTGATAGAACTATCTTTTGTCTCCTTTTTAGTTATTTTAGTAAAATCTACTATTAGAAAACCTTTAGTAAACATGGTTTTTAATTGCTTAAATTTACATAGTTTTACCTTTGTACAAGATACATCAAAAGGATTTAGGACTTTTTATGTGTCCCTAAATAATTCAAGTTTTGTGAGTTTTTCCTTAGGATGTTCATTGGCACTCCTATTGTGTTCTCCAATGATAAAATGGGAGACACGAGATTTGTATTTTACTCATCACATACTAGAGTTAAAAAAAAAATTGGATTAGTTTCACTTGAATCATGCAAGTAATACACAAGGTTTTCAACACTGATATTACTTGGGGAAGGGGAGACACACTTAATTTGGTTAATATTTTCATTATGAGAGATAGTGGATAAACATTCAACTTCTTTGAATTTTTCAACATTTAAAGGGGAGAATCACACTCAATTGTTGAGATAACTAAAGAAGGTGAAGATGCAATAATTATATTTTCAATATGAGGAATAATGTCATTTTTAATATTTCTTGGATCTTCATTATCATAAAATAGAGGAAAATGAGAGGTCTCATAACCAAGGGGCATTTCATCACATTCATAACCAAGAGTGGAAGCATCATGATCACTACTTTTCTCATTTATATTTATATTTGCATCATTAGTTGGTTCATTGTCATAGTTTTAATCAAAAGTGGATTTACCTAATTTTAGGTGTTATTATAAATCCTCATATGCAATACATTGATCATTAGGTGGATTAAATAAAGTATCATAATTTTGTTTCTATGCATGATCTTTTGATAATAATTCCATAAAGGCTATAAGGGTGAAGATAACTATGAAGCACACAATCAATAGGACAAATAAAAAGATGTAACTAAGCATTCCTAATCTATTTCCACATAATATAGGTATAAATTGGATCTGATAATAAAATAAAAAAATCTGAAATGAAATTTCAAAGTAGGTGAATGCCCTAATATGCAAACTAGGGTTGTGGTTCAATAATCATAGGATGGGCTCACCCAAAAATTTAACACTTTTGGATTCATAAGAGAAACATAAAATAATAAATTTGTTTGAATTATAATCATGTAATGTTCAAATTTTAAAAATATAATACATTATTTTGACAATATATCTCATTTAAGCATGTGAAATAAATACAAGTAATAAGAAACTAAGGGATAAAGAGAGTGTATCTTATTTGTTATTTTATCTTGGATTGTGATAGTGGTTAAGAGTCATCACATGACCATATGAGATATATAGACTTTATTTGTTATGTATTTTGACTATTTTTAATCTTTTGATAGTTGTTTTGATCAAGGATAGTAATATCAACACATATGTCTATAATCAATACAAGAATCCAGTAAGAGATATACATGAGTGAATTCAAATTTGGACAAAAAATTCACTTCCTCTTATGTAATGATTTTATGACTCAAATTATTTTTTCTTGTGTGCTATATACCTATATTAAATAACCCTAGTTCCTTTACATTTCACCTCTTACTACCTGGTAAAAATGGGTTACTAACATGAGTCAAGCTAATCTTAACAGCCTTATTATTTCTAAGTATTGTCTACATAGCCAATACTCCTAAAAGGGCCTCAAAATCGCATGTAGTTCTCCCTCATATTCATGTATGTGGTATTTTAATAGTATGACTATATTATCTTTCTCCTAGTAATCACTGGTAGAAGTGATGCAATAGTATATTTTACATTTTGAATGCCTTAGATATTTTATTTAATGTTATAGTGCAGTTTGATATCTTAAAATGAATAGTGATTTCTTATTAGATATTTTCCTTATAAAATTGGAAGGTATATTAATTATAACATATCCTTTTTATATATAGGAACCTTTTGACTTTGAATTAGAACCTAGTGACATATGTAAATATGACCATATGATGGGCAAATAAGGTTAAAAAATGGTCATGAAGGTGATAGTTATGAAAAAAATAAAACGATAAGCCTTGATAGTTGCATAAAATCTAGACACTAACATCGATGATAATGTCCAAGATTGACCTAAGTATCCATGGGCTAAGAATGTTATAACCCCACTCGAATTAACTCAAATAATGATAATTTTTAAAAAAAAACTTTAATAGTCAAATTAGATTATTCCCAATTAAGATACATCAATTGATATTTAACTAAATGTATTATTCATAATAAACCCATTATGATTCATTTAGATAATGATCAATTAACCACAATCAACAAAATGACAAATTTAATATGTCACAAAATACATAACTATTGAATAATAACTTAGCCAACTACTATGCCTGAGGGCCTGAGGGCCGTGGTGCCTAATTCAGAGTTCCTATTGAAGGCCACCCCTACGGAGGCATGGCTATGGGAGACAATGGCCAGGAAAACAGACCCAGGGGAAATCTCCTTCACTTAGAACCTGTCAAACATCCTATGCCTTAGTTCTATACAAATACGATGGGATATTCTTGAGGTGGCTGTCGAAGCTGTGGAATGTAATCAGGGCACAGAACATGGATCCTGAAAGTGGAGTGTGGAACTGGCTAAATAATGCAGTTCTGGTGTTCGATAAGGGGCATTCGCTGGTGTAAGGATGTCAGGGCTACGGGCAGTACAATTTTAGGGTTTGAGGGCGTGATGGAGCATGGCCTTTTTCTCAACATGGCTATCGCTGTCATTATTGCTAGATCTGATGATGTCTCTGCCAAATCAAAGGGACAGAGCAACTAAAGGTATTTTGTAGAATTTTAATGTCTCGATAAATGCTTGTGTGTCATTATTGCAATGGTAACCTGCATTGTTGGCCAGGGCAGAATGCTAAAGATATATATATTTTTGCATTCTTTACCCTATGCTGTAAGTTCTTTGAGGTTTCAGGGCCTTGTAAAACCTAGGTAATTTTATTGGTCTATGTTTGTGGTTTCAGGTCCCTATAAACCCTAATTTTGATGCTACTCTAAAGTAGGTTTTAGGACTGCTTTTCCTGGTGGTTGTTAATGCTTTATCTTTCTTGATTCTTTTAAAGGGTTTCAGGGTCCCTTCAAAACCTGCTTTTACCGTAATCTAAAAAACTTAGCCAACTACTAAAACTAAATACAATAATATTATAGAATAAAAGTAGCCAAACTACTATTTATAAAGTATAATAATACAATATTTTTACATCATAGTGTATATAAATAATTACAATGTTTCATGAAACTAAAGAGTGTCCATAAATTTTTTATATGAATACAAAAAAAATCATGAGTAGAAGTCTCTATTGGCTGACTACTGGAGGAGACTGAGAGCATCATCATAATGAGTTTCCATTCTAACCATGGACCATATATCTAGGAAATAATTTTAAACTAGGGAATGGTCCTCCATTCATGGATGAGCAGATGATAATGGTACAGGTATCGAGAAATAACTAGAACTCATGTGTTGTAAGATTCTAACTACATGCAACATATGATAAATAATTTTATTCTAACATGACATCATGCATACATTTATATAATCAAACTATTGAAATGATAACCTTTAAATATAAAAATTACTTTGGCCAAAGTTTTTATATAGTTTAATAATCCATTAGATCAATCATAATCACACACACACACTAAATCAGATTTCATTTAATCCAAGTATTAATGACTCTAAATATATGCATGAGAACTGTCTCACTATAATAATCATTAGTGTCATTAATACCAGATTATGAAATAATAAATATATTCAAGAATTACATGGATTATCATACATATTAGTATTTCATACCATGGTAATTAAATACAAGAAATGTTTGAAATAATCTTATGTTAAATAATAACTTATTCTCACCTAAATGTTTCCTAAGTTTCAGTACATCTCTAAGTCCATATTCCATATATAATTTTTTTCTAACAATCATCAATATTTAATAATTTATCAATTCCTTGAAAACATCCCATGTTCACAAGTGTTATAAATAAATAATAAAATTTAGGATTTTCTCAATAAATCTTAAGCAAATCAACAATATTAAATACAACATTTCTTACTATAATCAAATATTAATCAAATTTATCATAATTTATAATTGAATAACATATTATAAATTAATGAAATAAATCCTAGTTTGTATATGAATAAATCTATTCACTATAAATAAACATCTAATAACAAACCAAATTATTTGCATAAACATGTATATCAAATATGTTCACTTATATTTGTATACATTTAAAATCCTTAGCCATTGATTTCCAAATGGCATAATATATAAATATAAATGGTCACACACATACACACACAATTGTAATTGAGAACTCTCTCTCTCTCTCTCTCTATATATATATATATATATATATATATATATATATATATATCTGTGTGTGTGTGTGTGTGTGCATGCGTGTGCGTGTGCGTGCGTGTGTGTGTGTGTGTGTGTGTGTGTGTGTGTGTGTGTGTGTGTGTGTGAGAGAGAGAGAGAGAGAGAGAGAGAGAGAGAGAGAGAGAGAGAGAGAGAGAGAGAGAGAGAGAGAGAGAGAGAGAGAGAGAGAGAGAGAGAGAGAGTTATCAATTACAATTGTACACACACACACACCGATATATATATATATATATATATATATATATATATATATATATATATATATATATATATATATCTGTGTGTGTGTGTGTGTGTGAACTATTCATAAAAAAATATATTCACCTTTGTATATAATCCATAATTCCATATATACATATGTATATATGTTGATATTACAAGTACCTTAATAAATAAAAATTTATATTTAAATAAAACATAAATCACATTAACATCACACAACATTCAAAACCTGAATTAAATGCATTAAACACAAACACATAGTATAAAATATTTTATTACATACCATATGGTACATTGACTCAATGAAATTGTTTATCTCTCCACATTTCACATAGCGAATTAATATAAGGAAATAGTCCAAACTGAAAAAATTATATCCCTATCTTCATTCTTGTCTATTATTATATTAATCAAGATGAAATAAATAATAGGTCTTATTCAAAAAGAATTATTAAAATAATAATCCAGACCGAATCCTTATAAACTAACTATAGTTTATATTTTGACTTAGTCTTGTTATGTAAACCCAACCCAAGTATATACACTAATATATAATTAAAACCAAATAATCTTAATCCAATGTTAAAGGTAATTGACTAATCAAACTCAACAAATAATCATTTATACATAGTCCACACATCCTTATCTATGCGTAGTCGACATTAAATAAATTATGCATAACCATCATACAAATGTTTATACTTAGACATCACAAAGTCATCTAAACATAGTTGATTCATAGTGATATATTCATAATCATATATAAACTTGTATACATAATCGACTCATAATAACATATTCACAAACATCTGTAATTTGTATACACCATCAATTATCTAACATGGATATATCTTATAACAACTTATAGATGTTTATATTGACTCAGAAATATAATTAATACCAATCATGCGTATATATTTTATTTTAATATAACACCAAAATAATCTAAAACATGAGTTATGATAATCAACATTAATAACTAACAGTCGACACATAACTAAATAAACATAGCTAACACAAAACTATTTATACTCAGTCAACCCATAGTTCATTTATACTCAGCTGAAACATATTCAACAACCCAATTTAAAACCCAAGTCTAAAATAATATCTTAAGCTATTTATTGAAATGGTTACACATCCAAATATAAATCAAATAAGATGAATACATAATAAATGGCATATATACATAACTCAAAGCTAAAACATTATCTTAAGCCATGTGGATAAATGAACATACAATCATTTCACTAAATATATAAATTTCCAATAAATACATAGCCATTTTATTATGTTTCAATAAATATTAAATAATCAAGACTTTATACCTAGACAACCATTAGGCAATTAAAACCTAAGTTACCCTAGGTACCCCTTTAGGTCTAGGTTAGATAGGTTTAATAAAAACATTTTGTTATATGTTTAAAAATTCAATTTATTTCCATATGTATATGTATATGTATATGAATATGCATATGAATATGTATAATGGCAACACATTATAATCCATCAAATAATAAAAATTTCAATGAGATGGATTATCATCAAAACATGGATGTAAACCATATCAGCATATCCAAGCATAAATAAATCAACACAATAAAATTAAAGCAATTATGCTTTATTATTCTATGTGGTATGTGTTGGGTTCATTCTCAAACCTCAACACCTCTAAAAAATTTATATCCAACATCTTCCCTGATGATACTCTCCCTCCACATATGTCTAGAGAGTATACTTTCTCTTGCATCCACCTCACAAATGCAATTGATAGTTACCCCATAGCTATGATAATCAATAAAAATGATGCTAAAGCAAATTAATAATGAATAAACATAATACACATGCATATAACACTCATGTACAACTAACCAATCAAATAATGAGTCCCACTAAATAATCATTAAACAAAATAGTTTGCTATACTAGTAATTAAACAACATTAGCCTCA
>JARHVA010005239.1:0-192500 GCA_037957365.1 Torreya grandis
AGACATTGGAAAAAACACATGTCCTACACCCAACATTGCAAACTTCAAGAAACAAGCACCATTTGAGATATCCTTCAAAAATAATGAGAATTGAAGTGTTATATGTTTAAAATATAATGAATATTTATTTATTACATCCTAAAAAACACCTAATATATATCACACAGCTCCAAGGACTTCTGAAAACTAGAAACAAATTCATAAATATACCCTTCTTGGATGCAATTCTACAAAAGGTTATGTGGATTGTTAATGATTATTCATAAATTAGGAGGCAAAAAAAAATAATGTTATGAAACTGAATTTTATTTAGATTAAAATCCACCTATACAATCAATCCTCCCAACTCTACCTATACCTTCCATACCATGTGCTTGAATTTGACCTTTCTTTACATACCAAGAGGAAAAAGAAGAAAAATGAGTTGAAGATGCATAGTTTTGAGTTAAAAATTGAAGATAAAACGTGGAAATTTGTTTGGGTAGGTGAATAGACACTCTAACCACATTTTTAATTGATGATCCGATCATGGAAGCTGTGTAAATGCCCAAAAGGGCCTTAGAATAAGGGAAATTTCCCTTTTTATGACTATAAACGAATCTTGAATACCACTTGACATGCCCTTGACATCCTTTGACATATCATACATTGGAATTAATCTTAGTGACAAATTTTTCATTTTAAAAATACATACAAGTCAACTAATAGGCTAAAAGGTGGTAAAAAACCTGTTTTTGAACATGAAACTTAGGAAATGACAAATTTATAACTTGTAAAGACATAAAACATGATAAATTACATATTAGGACATATTAGACACAAATATACGTTTGACAAGGTTTTTAATAAGGTTTGAGCATGTTTGAGTTTAGTTGACTAGGCCATTTCAAGGGGAATGGGCTTTGACAAAGATAATAAGAAGGATAAGTGAGATAATAGACTAACATAACACCCTAAAGGACACATGAGAACCTTATTTAAAAGTTAAAAACTATAGGGGTTGACCTTATTTGACTAGAAGTCAAATTTGGTCAAAAATTTGGCAACTCCAATGGGTAACATGCTTGTTTATGTTAGAAAATAATAGCCTTATCTAACCAAGGGCCAATGGAGTCAATGGATTCACTTGGAAACATTATGACCAGACCTTGAAAATATCAAAAAAATAGTAATCTTACCTCAAAACACATAAATGAAAGAACTCTCACAAAAGACACAATAACAAACAAGATAAGGACACACTTATGCTACTAAGCACTTAGGGAAACAAGACACAAAATAAAACAAACACAAATGTACATGAATCTTGATCATACCTCCCTTCCTAGATCAAAAGGGAGGTACCTTAGGTCTCCTTTCTCACTAGATGAGTGAGGAATGCAATCTTGCTTCTTCATATATGGGATATTGGATGAATCTTTCTTTCTTTTTATTCTTTATCTTTGTACATCATCTAATGGAGTCATATCCCATAGGTTTCCAAAATAGATAAGGTCCTATTAAACCTTTAAGAAAGTCTCATACTACTATCCTCCTGGTGCTTCATGACAAATTATCATAATCAAACATGGGACAAATTGTTACGATTTTATGTCTCCTTGAAGGATTCCATTGTCACAACTTTTTCAAACTCTTCAAGGATCATTACATCAAGTCTATTAGGAAGTGTTTCTTGTTCAAGTCCTCTTTTGATGTTGGTGGAGGAAGATTCATAGATGGATGTAGAAATAAACTCTAGATCACCTTCAAAAGGCCCAAGATCATCATACATGGCTCTATTATGAGTTGGACATTCTTAGAGGTGATGTTCTTTAGCATGTTCTTGCTCTCCTTAATCTTGATCTTTTTCAACTTGGAGATCAACCGTCTCACCCTCCTCATATTTTTGAAACATTTACAAGTAGGTTTTCCACATGTATTACTTTTTATATGCAACCTCTCACTTTTAATGGCTTGGAGTAAGTTCCAAAGTACTTGTAGGCTATTTGAATCCATCACCTTCATTTAATATGTCCTTAAACCTTTTCCATAAGTCCTCTTTATCTGAATTGTCTGTATCACAAAATGGAAAAATAAGAGGGACTTCTCCCTCTTCTTCTATGGGATTCAAAATGAGCTCTTTTAAAAACTCTCCCTCAACTTTTCCTTCATAATTGCAAGTAGACATCTCCTCATTTTAAATTAGCACCTCTTCATCCTCTATCCAATTTGAAATTTTAATTTAATCCTCTTTCTTGGTGGTGTCAACATTAGGAATCTCAAAAATAGGTAGTTGGGCCAAAGGGGATTCCTAGGTAGCAAGATAATTCTACACATTAGGAAGGAAACCTTGATTAGTTGGAAGAGATGGAAGGGTGAATTCAATGGTCTCTTGATGAGGGATGGGAAGGATTTAAGTGGTTTTAGGATTCTCTCTTCTACTAACTTATTCAGCCAAATAAGATTCATTCCTCTCTCCACAAGCTTATATCACTTTTTCCCATCTTGTAAAGGTGGGGTTCAAGAATATTTTAATAGTATTGAGATGTTAGTGAAGGAGTAAAAGATATGTTTTGGAAACTAGGAGCTTCTTGAGGTTTGGTGTCTTGATTAGAACTTGAAATAGTAGGTTTATAGAGTTTACCTTCCATTTCCATGATGGATTGCCTCAAGTCCTAATTGGCCAATTCAAACTCCCTTTCAAGATGAGATTTAAAATTTAATATTTCCCTCTCAAAATCCTCTTCAAACAAGTGAACCTAATCAACCCTGATGTTTTCATCCATTAGGATACTTTATTGGATGGATTTATTAGAAGTGAAACCTAGGGAAGTATAAGAGGGGTTTGGGGTATTAGGAAATGTGATTGGACTATCATTTTGAAGGGGTAAGGATGGCACATTTGAAGGTGAATGTGGGGAATTTTGAGGTTGCTAAGATGGAATTTGTTCATGGACTCTCAATCTCTCTTCTAGATTAAATATCAAGCCATAAACATCAAGAATTTCATAGGTAATATTTTTCCAATTATCTCCCTCTATAGGTATAAACTCCTTGATTTGTTCCAAGAAATTCCTTACACTCACAATATAAACGCTAGGTATGATTTCACCACAACCATATCTAGTGTCAAGGTCTAGCATGTATTCTTGGTAAACCAAGGAGAATTATTTTTAAATCTATAATGGGATGGCTTGGAGATGGGCTAGGTTTGATAGATGGAGTACAATTTTTATATGGTTGGTCATGGGTAAAATATGAATGATGAGGATCATGACAAGATTAGACAAGGATCTATTCACATTGAGAAGGGATAGGACAAGAAAGACATAACTCCTCAAATTGAGTTAGGACAAGCTCAAAATAATAATTATCTATGGATCACTTAAAAAAAGATCATAAAACAAGAAAAACAACTTCAATTATTATACCTAGACTTCTCAACCAATAGATATGTACTTAGAGTTTTTATTAATGATTAATAAAATTTCCTCCAAAGGCTCATGTCTTGAGAATAAAACCATGAATCCTCAATGAATGGACTTCATAGTCCTACTAGGAATGAAAAAAAACTATTATCACTTGAACTTGCACACAATGAGAAGATGGGACAGTATTCTCTTTATTCAAGTGATACAATGGAACCACCCCCAGGTCTATGGGTTATCCCTATTTGGGGTTTGATTTCTAGATTAGGGGCTATCTCCCTTTGATGCATAATTAAAGCACATATCCTAAAACTATCAGTTTGTGGTTGAAAAGGGCTAAAAATAGCATGAAAATTAATTCTAATCTATGGGGGTGATACACCAATTTTTTTTTATACTCACAGTCTTTGAAATGCACTTGAAACTAAGAACATGCTACATATACACTTCACTCAATATCAACTCTCTCTCACACATCAATGCTTCAACATGGGGTTTATGGGATATCATAAATTATGAAGACTTAAGTAATAGGCATGATAGGACACTCTATTGAATTAAATATTCACTTGACACTTCTTGTTGACCTACAAGAAAGAGAACATAACACACTAGGTACTAGTAGGAATAATATGTGAAGGCAAATAGACATCACACTTGCATAAGAATGAACATAATCATTTAAACTTAGTGAATTATTTTAATTATTTAAAATAATTTTCTTTATTATTTTAAGGCACAATTTTGGTATGGCTTCACCATACCCAAGTGGAGTGATCCATACAATGATAAAGAAGGCCTAATTTATAGAACTTAGATAGAGAGAGAGAGAGAGAGAGAGAGAGAGAGAGAGAGAGGAGAGAGAGAGAGAGAGAGAGAGAGAGAGAGAGAGAGAGAGAGAGAGAGAGAGAGAGAGGCACAAGTACATGTGTCACCAATGTGAATACCAATTAAAAATTAATGAGATATAATTATTGGGTGATACATATCATTTTAGGAGTTACAAATATCACCTTCAATCATCTAAAATTTGTAAATTGTCAAGAAACTCCTTTTCCATGTGTAAAAAACTACCCCCTTACGATTGGCCTTAAAAAACTATAAAAAAATTTGTACTTGATCAATTTTTCTGATGAATATCAGTAGGAGGGGTTAATAATAATCCTTCACATGTATTAGGGATGCTCTTGACCCTTCCTATCACCTTGGCCATGCATTCACACTTGGCAGTCTCAAAATAGCCATTTTACCTTCACCTCTCACACTTGTCACCTTCAAGATCTTAAAACTTGAAATATTATCTATAAAAGATGATTAATGACATATTTGATGAGTTTTAATATCATCATTTACAATTCATTGGCCTTAAAAGGCTCTTCAAATAAAAATTTGTCATTTTTTCTAAGTCCTCACTAGCTGGCTCAATGGATTCACTAAAAAGAATGAGTTTGTAGGAACACTTAGAAGATTAGTAAATTGATATAATGACCATAGGTAATTATAAAAAATTCATCATATTCCCTAAAAAAGTTATTTAATCACCTAAAAGTTCACCATGCTTACATAACATAAAAATAGTCAAAATAAGCACTAGTTTCCACTTTTTCATATAGTTACATACAATCCAAGGACATGGATATTATAATTATCAAGTTGGAAACAACTGATCTTTAGTGCTCAAGGTCAAATTCCTCCATCTAGATGCAACTCTAGCTTGGTTCTCGTAATCATGTCCTAAAATAAGATTAAAGAGGGTTTTAAAGTCACTATCCCTCTTAACCTTTGTTCATAAAGATGGCACACTGGAATTAGTTAAAAATTACACTTGTGGATCCTAAAGGACCTTATTAAACTATCATAAATTCATCCAAGACCCCATGCATTAGTTCATGAAAGCTATGAGAAATTGAATTTGACCATTTGAGCCATTTTAGGCATTCTATGAGGTGTTTGAGATCTTCTAAGCCAAAAATTGGCTTCTTTATGCATCTATTTTACAAAAAATTGTTTAAAAAATTATATATTAACCCAAAAAATATGTTCCCATAATTATATTATCTCATTAAAATCCAAAAAATAAAACTTACCCCTATTTGACATTAGGCCTAGACCTTGCCAATAGGCCTACCTGCCATTTGAGGACTCCACCTGAGCTTCTAATCGATTCCTTTGACTCCTAATGGATTTAAAACCTCCAATTTAACCTTGAAAACATTTTCTAACAAATTTTAATGTATGGAAAATGTAAAAAATGCACATGACCCTTAGGTTGGCCTTTAAGCCTAAGGATTCCCTTCACACATGACTACAAAACCTCCTTAGTTGGAGCAAGTTGTCTACTTAAAAACAATAAATTAAAGTTTATTACTATTTTTTGTCCCCTATAACTTATCCAATCATAATTTTGTCCCTTATATCCTTTTGGTTCATGATTTTACCACATTTCGCAAAAACCTTCATCTCTATAGAAGCTAAAATATCCCCTTCTCCAAGACAAAATAGAGAGGTATTTCCATGTTATATTATAAAATATTATTATTTTATAATATTATATATGTACTAATGGTATTTTTTACCAAATTTTAGCTTCTAAATATAATAATAAGGATTCCAAACCTCCCAATATCCTAGGCAGACTTTTGGACAAGGCAGACTATGAGGGTAGGTAGGGTATGATAATATATTTGAGAAAATGGGATATTTTTTGCATGTGATATGTTAATTTAAAGGACTTATATATTCCCAAATACCATATAGGATACCTCCATATGTTTATCCAACATTTTTTCCTTCTTTAACGATCATTATGCCTTTGTAAACTTAGGATTGTCTATCAAAACCCTTAGTGAGATCATTTCCATTTGACCCCTGCTTATAGGGATTTGACCTTGTAAAAACTTGGGTTAGGATTAATTTGGTGTATTTATTATTTTTATGTCATGAAAAATAATTAATTTTATTCTAGGGAGTTATGTTAAATTGTTTTGAATCTTCCTTTCCTAGGAAATCAAACTCATACCTTGTTCTTCTCTAACTAGGGTCCTGCCTATAGGTAACAGTGAATAAGGAATTTTCTATAAATGCATCTCTTTTGGGTTAACATAAATTTTTAAAGAGTGTCTAATAAATTATTTTACCCTAATTTTAATCTAATTTGAGCACATAATTTTATCCCTAAGCATACTGACATCCTAAAAATTCCTAATTGCTCACTATGTTCCTAGTGGACTAAGATAAAACCTCCTCTATTCCATGCATATAGGTGTTTTTTTCTCACGAATTAGGAATTAAACAAATTTTATAGGCATTTATTTATACCTCCCACTTATTTAAACATTATTTTGGACTCATAAATTAACCTTATGTGGCATTAGCATCATTAATAATACTAACTTCAACATACATCTTGTCTAAGTCTGTACATGCATATCGGTGGTGATTTAGGGATAAATTAGGTGTTTGTAAATGAAAGTAAATAATTTTTTAATCATATACATATATATATATATATATATATATATATATATATATATATATATATATATATAATATTTAAATATTCCTTATTTATCTTTTAAAGACAATTAACACACTCTAAAACATCTACCCAAAAGAGACCCTTTGCCAAGCTTGAAGCTTCATTTTGGCTGTAGGTTGTCATGGTTGCAAATGGACATTGATGATTATGCTCAAAGTTTATATTGGAGTTTTTGAAACCATATAACACTTTCCAATATTTTTTATTTAAATCCTTCACCTTCCTTCTTTTCACAATTCCTCAATATCCTTATATGCTCTGATGACTTGACTATTTCACCACTTTCCTGTAGGACTGTAAGTGTATATTTTGCCTTGGCTGTAGGTTTTCAAGGTAGTTTTTTAGCCTAAAAGGTATGTAAAATCATAAAAATTACTTTATATCATAATATTATATAATTTCACCCAATTTTAATATTTTATTTAGTGTAAAAACCTCTATGACTCCTGACTGAGTTCACACCCTCAATACCTCTGGCTGTAAGTCAATAATCTTAGGCATGTAGGTTATTCAAGATTTATTTGGATCATGTTAGGAATGTATATGGATTATTAATATTTAGTTTATATTTTTATAATTAATATTAGGACCTATTTATTTACTAAAAACCCTCAACACTATTTCTTTATGCCACTCATTGAATTACTACCTTCAATGCATGCTCTACCTTGTGTATGGATAGGGGATAAGCCCAAAAGGTCATTTCATGAAATATAACTCTTCTTCATGACCTAAGTGCTCAATATTGATTTTTGAGTTGTTTTACATTTTTTCCTCTTTAAATATTAGGTATATGACTTTTCAAATGCATTTTAGGGTGAACATTCCTTGAGAATCATGTAGATAACAGTGCCTACTGTTAGTGGTTTATTAACAACTTGGAGGAGTTCAAAATCCAAATTTCACTTATCTTTTGGATCCCAAATTTGGCATAGTTATACTAAGTGAGTATGGATACAAGGATAAATCAATAAAATCTATGAAATATTCTTCTACCATGTCAAATATTAATCCATAAAAGCTACATGATCTCTATTTTCTACACTTGGGACAAGGAGCTCAAAATGGAGGTAACCTTTCTTGAAGTGAAGACTTACTCATATACCATCATAGGTATTCATGTCATTGAAATAATGAATCATTTAATGATTTTAGAACTCAAAATGGATCCCATAATTTACTTCAAACTCTCCCACCTTCGTAAAACTTCTTGAACCAAGCACAAACTTAACTAAAAGTGATAAGATAGCAAACAAGGTCAAGATGGTTAATTTAGATTTGGAAGTGTGCTAGTTGGACTTCCAATAAGATGATTAAATTAAATATATATTTATACATGAAAATAAATCACAACATCACCACCATGAAGCTCCTTAGACATTGGAAAAACATAGTTCATACACCTAACTTTGTAAACTTTAAGAAACAAACATCATTTGAGATATTCAAAAACAATGAGAAGTGAAGTGTTATATGTTTAAAATATAATTTATATAGATTTAATACAACCTAAAAACACCTAATTATGATCACATATATAGAAGGACTTATAAAAAACTAGAAATAGATGGATAAATATACACCTCTTGGATGCAATTTTACAAAAGGTTGCCTAAATTGTTAATGATTGTTCATAAAGGAGGAGGCACAAAAACAAAAAATAATATTATGAAAATTAATTATATTTATCTTACAATCCACCTATATAATCACTCCTCCCAACTCTACCTTTTCCTTCCATACAAAGTGCTTGAAGTTGACCTTCCTTTGCATGCCAAGAGGAAAAGGAAGAAAAATGAGTTTAAGATGCATTTTTTTGCATTTTACTTGAATATATAATGTGTAAATGGGTTCGAGGAGTGAATAGACACTCCACCCATGTTACCAACTAAGGATTAGATTAGGGAAGCTATATAAGTTCCCAAAAGGGCCTAAAAACAAGGGAAAATTCATATGTTTTGACTACAACTAAATCTTGACTACCACCTAACATGCCCCTAACATCTTGTAACCTCTCCCACATTTTAATTAATATTAGTGACAAATTTTTCCTTTTTAAAAATCTTTACAAGTCAATTAATAGGCTAAAAGGTGGCCAAAATACCCTTTTTGCACATGAAACTTAGGAAATGACCAATTTATAACTTTTAAAGACATAAAAACATGATAAATTCCAAATTAGGACAAATTTGACATGAATATACCTTTTACCAAGTTTTACTAAGGTTTGATCATGTTTGACTGTAGTTAACTAGGCCATTTCAAGGGGAATAGGCTTCAACAAAGACAAGAGGAAGGATAAGTGAGATAATAGACTAACATGACACCCTATAAGACACATGAGAACTTTCTTAAAAAGTTACAAATTTTAAGGATTGACCTTATTTGACAAGAAGTTAAATTTTGACAATAGTACCATTATTATGCACAATGTTATCATGAGACATATCTAAGGTACACATTATATTCAACTTGTACCCAATATTGTAAAATTGAATCAATTTTAGATTCTGAACACTTTTAGGGACTATCATCACCCACCAGTTTGAACTATAAAAGACTATATTGAGCCAATCTACTACAATATTTTTTTCACATTTTGATATGTTTAAGGTGATTAAATCACTAAATCTTTCCAATTTTACAAGTTGGACTTGACTAAATTATCTAGCATCACTAGTTTTATAGTGTGAGTTGACTTGTTCACTCACACTTACTAGGTTATAAGTATGATTGGGTTACATGGTTTATCTAATTTCAACTACCTAGTGGAAACACATCTCTTATTCAAGGTTAGGGACATGTATATTCAATTATATATCTCTATCTCTTTATACATATGCACTTTAAAAATTTATATTTAGCTTAATCTTAGTTTCAATGATTAATAATGATACATCTTTCAAATCAAATTGCCTAAAGGTAAGATAGTTACATCAATACATGTGTACTCATAAAATTTGATCTATTTAAATTTCAATAATTTAAATTTTTTCAATTTCATCTTATATACTATAACTTTCTATTGGTTTCAAGTCAGTCACCAATAGATCAATCAAGTTGGACTCAAGCAAAGACAAGGTGTGTTATACACACTTAGGTACACATTTATTTCCTTTAAACTAGTAATTTCATTACTAGATTAAAGGGAGGGGTATGTAGACACTATTTATAAATGATATGGCACCTCACTCTTATAAACTTGGAAACTATATACAATGGATGTACCCTCATCTTTTAGACCTTTCTCTCTACCAAAAGGCTTGCATTCAATATATCTCTATGCCTAATTTTTTATCTTGTACTCTAACAAATGTTATTCTAATGACTCAAAACTTATACATTTCCAAAAACACTATAAACTTTCTTATATTTCATCTTTACAAATTCTATACCTGCACCTATTTTCCAACTATTTGAACACTTACATCCCATTTAGACACCTATTTTGACATAAGTGTCCTATCCCAACGTAAGTTTCCCATGCCCTAAAGTCATCCATTTTGTAAATGAAATGTATTCCAATAGTCATCCTAAGTAATTTTATTTGAGATATTATATAAATGGGTTGGTATAAATATAATATCAACCTTCATTCATTCCTCGCCTAACATAGACATAGAAACAACTAGCAATTCACAAAGAAACTTACAAAAAGCATTCAATCAAGCACTAAAGTGAGAAAAACTTCCCTATTTTCTCCTATTTCCATATCAGTCATAGGGATAACATATCTACAAGTCTGAATTATTTAATTATTATTCCATGATCCATATTTTCCAAATTACAAGCTAGGTCACTACCCATTTTTCCAATAACTAATATGAAGATGAAGAAATAGGGTTTTGCTATTTGATAATGAGTGACAGTCCATAACCCAAAACTAAATGCACTAAAGTGAAGGTAACATCAAACCTAGAGGCATCTAGGTAGTCATATCTAGTATTAGTAGGTGTTCCATACTAGACACCTATGACTAAGTTAGGCATTAGTGTTATTGTAACCATCCTAGGTCAATGCAAATATCCATGACTACAGAGGCATAATTTAAAAAATCATGCAACTATTCTAGAGTCTATATCTAGTACACTTTATATTTGTTCTTGATCTAAATTTATATTATCATCTTGGTATCTATATTGTTTCATTTTTACTAAAATGACTAACATATCTATACTTTCTATCTTTAACATCTCAATATAATAAATTAAATATGTGTTCTATCTCGATTTCACAAACAAACAGACTAATTTAGAGATACTCCACTATCTTTGTGACCTAGCCTATCTCTACCCCTTTAACCTTATATTCACCCTTAATATATATTTTAGATTTAAATAGTTTATTCAATAAACTTATATAATCTTATATAGACTATCCCCATATCTTATATCACTAATTTACATTCTTAGGTTAGTACCACAATATTGGGACAATTAAAATCTACCACATGTTTCTATCTCTATTGGTGATGTCTAAGAACATGAAACTACTATTTTTAAATCTATAATGTCTCCATTTAGTCATCCTAGACATGTTTCATTAGATAATCATAGTAACAAACATCAAAGAGTCAACTATAAATACAAATCAATCCTAGGGTTATACTCAGATTCTGACTTGGTCACTACTTGTAAATTAGATTGATAAATCAATTAACATTATCTTGAGAAATTGTCAAATAGACATACATATATAAATATTCCTCAAAAAATTTAACCTAGATCCAAGTTTGAAGAAAAAATGTAGAACAAATTTTATTGGTGTTTACTGTCAAAATCTAGACATTGCATTATATTTTGTATTGATTATGATGGTGCACACACACACCTAGGTGGGATATATTCATGTAATTTGAACCCTATTTAGATTATTGGAAAATATAAAATGATTAACACATATAGGGGAGTGGTTGAAACTATCTAACCCAACTTACTATCCCATTTTTAAAGGGTCATCTTGTAGTGGAAAGCGATATTAAGGTTTCAAAGAATGGATAATAAAAACAATGATCAATGCATATGACCAAAGGTGAGTACACACATATGAGACATATAAAGGTGTAGTAATAATGGTATGAGGTGTCATAAAATTACAAAATTAAAAAAGATACTACTAATAAGTCTTATATAATATAATTTCTAAAGGGGTCTTAGATTCACCAATATTGTCTATTTAGAGTTTGAGTTCATGTTTCCTGATTTGAGTGGTTACAAAGAAAACAAAGAGAATTTTAAGAAATAATGATGAATGTAGTAAAATACATAATATCATAATAGAAAATACCTATCTTTCATATCTCTTTGTAAGTTTTAAGTTATCTAAGTGTAATACCAATCTTTTTATCCCTCAATCCATATCAAGGTATTATTCTTATAATTTACACAATATAAATATTTCTAATTTTACTCTATTTAGATCACAATAATCCAAAATAATTAAAACATTCTAGTGAACTTGATCATTCAATTTAGCATGAGAATCGATAGGTTTATTCTCCTTTAGGGTTTAAAATTAATCATCTCTTAAAGTTTGAATTTTATATCTAACTTAATAGTATTCACATGATCAAAACCCTAACACTATTGTAATCAATGCTAATAGTTTATATTTTGTGATTAAAGCTATAATTCTCATAATTTCATGTTTTTTTCATAAAATATATTATATTTTTACTATTCATGCAATGAAATGGGTTAAATTTATTTACAATAAACCTAAGAATGAAATTAATAATGACAAACTCCTAGATATTCCTAGTAACAAATATTTCATGAATATTGAATGTAAAATGCTTTTAGTTATGGCTTAAATGGAAAGCAAATGTATTAAAAAAAATTTAACCCACTCCCAAGACCTCATGGTAGTTATACACAACATCCGTACCCTATTATTTTCCATAGTATTCTATTGGATGACCCCTGGTAGTGGGATTCAAGGTTGATGGTGGCTAAATCATCTAAGAAGAAGGTGTGAAAGGAATGAGTATTAAATTTGACTAAAATTCCACTAATTCGTAGTATAGCTAGATAGGCTATGGTATCTAGGTATATCACATCCCAACTACCTCATGACCATCAAAAGGGATTTGAAACAAGATGGTAGAAAATGACACAATAATTAAATATAGGTGGTAAAGGAGAGAACATTAATCTCAACACCATGTTTAATGATAAGATAAATTGGATAATAAAGAGGGAGTAATAGATTTTAAATAGATTTAATGTCATCTATCTTCCTACTCTACCTAAGCTCTATAAATTACTAGACCATAGCAAGGACAATGGGTTATTGTTGGTTATTATTATTCATCTATTTCTATTTTTGTTATGAATTTTTCTAATGATAAGTAAATAGTATATGAATAACTAGTTAGTAGATAATCAGAATAGATTGGGTATAGTTGGTGTTATTACTATAGAAGATAGAGGAGGAATAGTAGTGACATACTACTTGAATTAGGATTGTATGAGATTATATGTACCCCACCCTAGTGTAAATCTATTTTAATTAATTACTAATAAAATCATGGTTCTATGACAATAATGTATCATGGTATTCTTTATTTTTCTTTGGTTATAATATTCATGTGGAATTGAATGTATTTGAGATAATTAAATTGTATATTTTAATTAGAGATGTCTATTTAGATTAAAAATATTGTGAATATATTAGACATAAGTGATAATAAATTGGATTAATTTTTCTACCCTTAAATTGATAAAACCATTATAAAATAACCCCAAACCAAACTGGTGGCTCTGCCCTATACCTCAGGTCAGCATGGTAAATGCTTTTCCCCATGATATGCCAATAGTAGGGAGATTTTCACTATGTACATAGTTTGGAGTGTTGGCATGAAAGTCTCAAGGAAAAGTGCCAATATTTTTGTTTTATTTCTAGAACAAGTCACATTTCATTGAATCAATGATGATGAGAATAAGTGATTAATTAGCTTTATTTATAAAATACTAGGTGATGGTTGGAGTATATGGAGTAGAAGTTTATTGAATGCCACCATTGTTTTAGAGGTTAAAAACAAAATAAGTTGGTTAAATAAAACTATTATAATGTTCTATATCTAATACTTTTATGCTAATTACTAGGATATGCTATAAAAAATGGGAGAAATATGGGATGAATGTATCAATGGATAGAATAGGGATTAGAGAAATGGAAATATTTGGATGCAGTTTGGACTTGAGATATGGATGTGTGGTGGAATGGTGCATTAAAAAACTATGTGTTAGAATTCACTCTATCAATTTATTCCTACCCTAAATAATCTTATTTATATTTTATCCATGAAATTATGGGTTCCTACCTAAAAACTCTACCCTTGGAGAAGTTGATGGTAGATAACATAATTGAATACCTTCTAATGACTAGATAAGTATCATCACATGTGAGCAACATGATAAATGGGGATGGTGAATGTGATGCAATTAGGATAAATAAGGGTGTAAAGAGACCATATTAAAAGGATTTCATATTAACTTGGGATCAATAAGGAGTACACATCCAAATAAAGAAAATGTTGAGGATATTAGATAGATAAGGGAAGGGTTCAACTCAAGATATGTTATGATTACCCATGATTATATGAGGAGGAATGATGAAGACTTTTATGGATATAAAATTCACCCTCCCATAAATAATATCCATGAAATAATAAAGAAGATAAGATTTGGGTTCATCCTTAAAAATGTTGTTGAGATAGATAATTCGGAAGGGCCCTACCTACCCATCAAATATACTTGCTCGAGCCCATTATTAAAAATAATAAAATGGGATTTATGATCACATAATGAATAAATAGGTTTATAAAATTAGAAATGTGTGAAATTTTTACTTATTAATATGTAGACTAGAGGATTCATAATTGGATAAGTCATACCAACACTCTCATTGGGTGGAATGATACAAATTAGAGGAACTAATAAATGGAATATTTTTTCCCATTACACTACACAAGTAATAACTATATCATTTAAAATACCCATAATAGGAGGTGGTGTAACAAATATAGGTACACAAGTATGTGATCTATCCCTAATGCCACACATCATATATGAGTTATATCTTAATTTTATAGAGTATTGAAGAAGGAAAAATGCCACTAACCATGTCCATAAGTGAGAGCTCATATAGGGTATAAAGGGAATTACACAGATAGATCAAAAGGTGAGCCATTTTATCATAAATTTATAAGACCATGCCCATAGTTGATATATAAATTATGATCTAACCCAAATAATTGTATACTATGATCTCTTAAAGGTGTAATTATTAAAGGAATTTGATATTCGAGAGTTTAAGTAATAAATAATTTTAGAGATGAAGGTGATCAAACATGATCCAAATAATTGTGTATGTGCTTATGGTGCCATATTTAAGATCCTAACATAAATGATCTCCTATGTATTCCATCCACTACAACATTACCATTGGTTCATTGATGGACTACTTTCTCCTTACTAATGTACCTTAGTAACAAGAAACATCACATATCCATGAGAATCCTTGGAGTCCATTTGAAAAGATTATATGGTATGAAGTGTTGATTTTGTTGTTAGTGTGACCTAAGAAGTGAAAATTTCATATATGTGCAAAGTTATACAAATGGTAATAACCAATTTAATGATGTATAAATAGAGTAGGATATGGTGTTTAGACTATGGGGTAGGAGGATATTTGAGCTAGAACTATCCACAGAAAAGCATGTGTGCACTCGCAATACCTAAACAATGTGTGGAGAGGGCCATGCAATATATAATTACCCTCTATTTACCCAAGTGACTCAACCAAGATGTATGACATAATATAATGTCTATGACACCTCCTATCAAGACAAAATGAAAGAAAAAGTAGTAAGTGACTTTAGGGAGTGCAACACAAGACATGAAACAACCATAACATATAGACACATGTTTTATGAGTACAAACCACTATGAGGGAAACAAGGGCATGACACTAGAGGATGATTTGGTAAAATCTTCCCACCTTAGGTATGTTAAAAGTGTAGGTCACAATATCATTTAAACTAAGATTTTCCTATTAATCCCACTTACATTTATTTCTAAAGGAATCATATGGTCAAGGATTATCTATAATTATATGAGAAACTTAAAAATAAGGCCCAACCTAAAAGAGATGTTAGAATGATTAAGTGTGGAAAAAATGTAAATAATGGGATCCATATAAGTATGGAAAGAACACTTAAGCTTCAAGAATATAATTAATGATGAAAATTTTCTTGAATACCTAAAACTTGGTCAATCCTATTGAGAAGGTTCATATGGGATATGAACTATGTATAGTTGAAACCTAAAGGTAACATCTATATCCCCATGAAAAACCATACCCATATGGTGGATGATAAAAGTACCTGATCCAAGAAGAAATATATGTTATACATAATATTCAAGTTGAGCTTCAAGATGGTCATGATAGATAGGAGAAGGTGAGCTTTAACATTTTCAGTTATACAGGAGAAGATGAGGTAAAAGTCCCAACCAAAAATAGGTAACCCTAAGAGTGAGGATGATCTATATAAAGTATTATACATTTTATAGATAGATGGGATGGTGCCTATGTTAAGGGAGATATTATCTCACTACGATGCCAAATATCTCACAAACATTTTAGGACTGAGCATGGATAGAGGATAAGATCTATAGGTTATGATAAGTTTTGGATATGATCAAGAGTTTTTATTAGATGAAAACATTAATGAATGGTAGGTTTTTGATATCATATTATACACCAGTGTTGAAGTAAGTATGGTAAGTATTCTTGGTATAATATGGGAAGTATAACCTTATAGCCTTCATCAAACATTTTATTCATGGAAAATAAGACTAAGGTCTAGACATTGGGAATACTCCATGATGCAAGCTTAGAGATCATATGAGTAAAGTTCTGAGATGACTTTAAAGTAATTCAATTAGCATATTTTGATAATTACCCTAACCTAATTTTTAGGATATGTTATTAAAATATCATGGGCATGTGTTTTAAATATCAATTAATGAGGTTTGAAGATGGGAAGGAATGTGTGGTTATTCCATTAGACACAGAGTTCAGGGCTCTATATGTATAATTCATAAATATTGAGGATGATATTAATAACATATATAATATCATTAATAGGGGATTGGAGAACCTTTAACTAAATACATAAGTCATAATTCATTTAGATGATGCTAAATCAATATTTGATAACACCATTGTAGCTTGTGAACAATGGGTTTTTGAGTCTTATGAAGATATTGAGTGAGGTTACATCATCAAAATAGGACCTCATGAGAGAATAATGTAATGGATAAGGATAGGTAACTTTTAAAATATGTGTTAAATAAAGATATAGGTCCCATCCATGAGTAAATCAACAAAGAGTGTGTTTCACATCAACAAAGGTTAGATCACAAAATAGCTCATTTCATCAGAACATGAGATCATGAGCCATATATTGAATATCGTGAGGTAGGAATTATAAATGAAAAAGATAATAAAAATACCATAGTATATACACTAAAGAGTACTATCACATGTTGGTGGGTTACCCACAAACCTAACATTTCCACCTAGCTAGGCATCAAAGATGTTATGCATGTTAAGTTCAGGCCAACAAAACACTACTAGAAGTTACTAGCATGTAGTGAAATATTAGACCCTATCACACATATTTAGAAATGAAATAACTATGGGTCAAAATTCCCTCCTATCTACCTATTTATATTTGAGTCTATGCCTCCCATTAGACATTAAGTGCTTAGGCACAATCATGATACATTATCACAAAAACATGAAGAGATATGAACACATGGGAAATGTTGAAATATAGTTTCTACATGTCTTCATGTTTAAAACCAAAGATCTAAGGTTGACCAAGCCCCTTCAAAAAATCCATCACACCATATTTGAGGAAGAGGTAATGTTTAAAGAATGAGTATTACACCTATATAAAGAGAAAGGTTTGTGCCTATTATTTTTTTGATAATAAAATCACAAAAAATGATTCAAGTGAAGAGGATGGAGAAACATGGAAAGAGAAGATATGATAGTACAAAAAGGGAAAAGACAAAATAATATGCAAGGTTGAATAAGAACTTGAAAAGGGCACTTCAAGTCATATAGACATTGAGACCACTTAGTGTGAGTGATAAGTAGTGGATAGACCTTCATAAAAATACCATTGTTATATATATCCCTTGATAACTATCAAGTCAAACATTGGCCATAAAGTAACCCAAGATCACCACCATTGGGGACAATTAGTCTGTTGTTGAACTTGATTGCATTACATAACTACTTTAAGAATTCTAGAACTTATTCCTTAGGATATTTATTATGATGAAAGGGGTGAAAACTTGGCTAAGGAATATTAGGATCACATCATTTGAGGGCACATAGTCTCTCAACATGTAACCCTACGAAATGAAACTCAACCTATAGATGAAGGTAAAAACTAAGATTGATAACATGATAATTTTAGGTGTTATATATCTCATATAAGATTATGAATGGGTAATCCTTAGGTCATAAACATAAAAAAGGATTGGCGCATTTATATTTACATTAATTATCATATTTTGAATGCATCTTGTGTTTTAGACCCCTTTCCTACTCCCTTCACTAAATAAATTCTTGAGGGTGTTTTAGGTTATGAGATATATACCTTCATGGATAGATTATTAAGATATCACCATATCTAGATCAAAAAGGAAGATAAGACTAAGACCCTTCACAATTGAGTGGGGATCATTCTTGTATAATGTCATACCCTTTGGGTTCAACAATGATCCTATCCTATTCTCATGCATTTTAATCATAAATTTAAAATATTTTATCCACCAATTTATCCAACTTTAATTGGATGAATATAAAATATATGAGCTCATAAAGGACCACCACAATAATTCAAGACTCATGTTTGAGTGGTGTTGATCATTGCAGATTTATCTTAACTTGAATAAATGTGTATTTGATATTATATTTAACACCTTGCTTACCCATGTCATTTGTAAACATGGACTCTTGGTGGATCCAAAATAAGTGGCAATCACCCTTTTGGGACCAACATACCCCATTTTCTGAATTGGGACCCTTGAGAAACCATCAAAATAAAACATGAAAATTTGAGCATGTCAAGGTCTTTTATAGAATTTGAAGATCATCCACTTTGTTAATAGACAAGCATATATGGTATTGATTTGATTTAATCTAGACTAACCTCACTAATGAATTTAATTTAACTATAAGTTGAAGGTTCCAAAGCATTTATCATTGAGAATTTTTCATTCAAAAATCCTAACAAACCTTTAGTTCAAATTTGAATAAAGGTGGGAACCCAAATTGGTAGGAAGAATTTTTATGTACTTAAATATAAAATGCATATCTTAGGATTAGTCATGTTTCTTAACACAACATGACTTAAAAACTTTATCCCCTTCATTAGTTTCCCATTTTTAAAAGTTCCTTAATGACTAACTAAATATCATTGTGTAGGGTCCTATTCATATTCCCCAACATATCCTAAGACTTTAATACTACAGCCCTAATGTATTCCTTAATACCATCACAACCTTAATCTTAACACCTTAAGCCTAATTTTTTATTTCCTCCATAATCCTAAAATTAACTTCCTCACACTTTTTAGGATCTTAAATCTATCTCTTTATCATAACAATCAACCAAATAGAGTGAAGGTAACCAAGAACTTTGGTTTAAATAGACTACATCTTGGAAAATATGATGATCTGTGCTTACTCATAAGGACTCAATCAAAAAGAGTAAAGTATAGTTGAAAAGTTAAAAGGATATATGGAGTCAAAAACATGGATATGTAGAACTATTGCATTAGAGGACTAAAAGGAAGAGGGACCCACTTTGACGTAATAGCCAATCAAAAACAAGTTTCTTGATTGTGATCAATGACTATCACTTTATCATGGCATTTGATCCAATGAAGTGAATTAACACCTAAACCCTAGGAAGCCCCATAGAGAATCTAAGTAGCATCCTCACATTTGACCCTAAATATTTTAACAAACTTAAAATTTACGTTCACATGACCATTATTTAAACATCTAAAAAGACTAACTTGATGCCTATATGACCATCAAATTTAGGTCTATTAAAATCAAAACATCATTGGCTTAAACTTGACATCTACATGACTGTTAATTGACACCTAAAAGGATGTATTTTATGTTTTTGAGACCTTAAAATTTAACCTAATGAAAATATTTTTCTTAATGTTCAAATATCATCCCTAAACTAATTTTTACTCTAAAGTGGTTCACCAAGCTAAGGGAAATTTCTTAAAATATGACCAAAATGGAAGGCCTCAATCTACAAAACACAAATATATGCAAGAAATATACTTAGCCTAAGTCTATGATTTAAGGATTGACATGGAAATTTTCCATAATGGACCTTAAATCATATACTTATCCTATGTAAAATTCATTTCATGTTGAACCTATTTTGAAGCATGGTTTGTGACATATGGTATAAATAGTTTAGCCTAATGTACTTCATCATATTTGTTAAACACAATACATACATTAACCTAGAGTGATTATACCTTGAAATACTTTTGAATAATGACTTATATTTAAATTCCTTAGCTTAAGGTTTGTCCCATGCTCATTAAACATGAAGGAGAATTTAGCCTAAGTGATGAAATCCTATGTCTTGACTTTTAAGAGTGTACTAAATTAACATTCAAGCATGTTTAGAGATCAACAATCCACACATTATTAATAAATTTTATCCAATAGTGTGAAGGTCTCTAGATAATTTTCAATAAAACCCTGAGAACCCATAGACCCACTACATGGCCAATGATTATTTGAGAAGGGACTGACACAAGATTTGGAACATGGGGAAGATGCATGAGCACACCAAGTGTCATGACTACAAGGCTTAAGGCCCAAGGATCAATTAAATGACAAAGGACCAAATTATGTTTAATGGCTCATGATAATCTAAGATTTTGATCCTATAGAGTGAAAGGAAGAAGATATTTTTAAATACCAATGCCTAGTGTTCAAATGACATTTATGAAAAATATCATGAAAGATCTAGACTAGTGCCACATATGATCCATGCAGGCAAAAAGGAAAAAACTAAAGATCTAATGCACTCAAAAACACAAAGTTATAAAGGCAAAGGTCCAAATCAAATCTAGAACATGTATAAGCCAAAGTCTAGATATCTTTGGCCATTAAAACTTTGAACCCTAGAACCTACATAAAAGTGACCCAAATTGATGCAATTTATGAAAATTCAATCCAAAGATAGCTTAATTGTTTTTCTAATACAAAGAGGGATTTCATAAAGATCATCTACAATATAGCATGGACAATTATCAAGAAATAAAGAGCATGTCAACAAGTAGGCAATAATTAAACATAGAAGTTGAGCTTTATTTGATGATAGATAGTGAGGGCTAGGTATTTAGGGATACAAAACCAGACCTAGACACATTGAATATCTATGAAATAAGGAATTGGTCTAATATTTTCTTTATTATAGAAGAATTTTAGCTCATATTTAAGGAAGAGTATAAAAATACCACCACCAATAGATGAAACTATGACCTAGTTGAAATCCAGATGGTTAGACTCCATCATGCCATGACAAAATAAAAGGTATTACACTACATTGATGTCCTTTCCCCCATTTTCATTGATTGAAGGATTGATGGTGAATGGATTATTAAGGAGGGTAGCTTAAAAGAGGTAGCATACATTTACCTTTTTACTTTTTCAAATTACAATAATCTCCCTCTTCCCCATATAGACCTTCCCAAAATGAGATAATAGACCAATAACCATGACTTCGACTCTGTCTTTAGACCTAAGCTAAACCAAGGACCTCACATTTTTAGAACCCTTGATGGAAAAATACCTATCATCTAGTATAGAGATGGTATTAGGGTTAGTATGACCTTTTTGAACAAAGCTTTTTGTTCTCCTTTGACCAATTATGTAAACAAGGTTTGGGTTTCATATGTGCACTTCTTGGTGGAAAAAAAATTTACCCCTCTAATAGGAGATTTGATCAGCGTCTTCCTTACCAATAAATTCACTACCATCTAGAGAAAGACCTCCAAGAAATTCTACATGATGTCTTACCTACTTGATTCATTTATCACTTCAATCACCTTACTCGGTAGTAGGAATTGGTCCCTAGAGAGTAGGATAACCATATCACACCTCTACTCTAAGCTACATATATTTAAGTATAGGAATCATATGTAATTTATTTTTGATTTCATTTTCATAGTAATAGTTGAAACCATCACAAGTGTTCCCATGCCTAGGCTTCGCCCCCTCATCAAAATATGTGGATATGATCACTGACATATGATATTATCCTAACTACACAGTCATCAGGATAGAAGGAATCATGTGACAACCCTATAGACTACAAGTACATGTTTCAAATGGACTTATTGAGTAGGAGATTGCATCCTAACTTATCCTTAGTATTAACAAGGCTTTAAAATAAAAGAAGAAGGGTCTAATTCACCGCTTACCATTAGATATTGGGAAAATCATAATTAAATGCTAGAAATAGATGGAGGCTATGGCCACACATAGGAATTTTCTTAGATTTTAGTTAGATGAACTCAAGATGTTGGATATAAGGAACAAAGTAGGAAAATATTTAAAGGACAAAAAACTCAAGATTTATTGTGTACACCGATTGGTTTTATATGACACCATATACATCAAAGCCAAGAACTATGGGGAAGTGTTGGCCAGATTCCAAGACCACAATATCAAGCTAGAGAATAGATTAGTAAGAGACAATAAGACATATGGGGAGCACATGGAAAATACACCCCTTGTAGTACTATTTACTACTTGGGCCATCTAGGATAGCTTATGAGCAACCTCAGGTAGAGAAACTATAGCAGTCCCAATAGTAGGTTGAGCCAATTTAGGATGATCAAGGTAAAGGAAAGGAGAAGTTTGGAAAAGTAAGATTAGAAGAAAGACTTAAATAAGGACCTTTACCTTCAACCATGCAATAGGTACCACCCTCTCTAATCTAATACATTAACATGATAGACTTTGATCTACAAGAGACACTTGATGGTGTTCTCAAGGAGCTTGTAAATTCCTATGGCTCAAGAGGAAATGAATACCCTTTAGAGGATCCCAAAGAAGTTACAAGGAAGAAACTTGTCCCAGTGGCCTCCCACAAAAAGAGGAAGGTAGCATTAGACTTATTCCTAGTAGAACCAATGAAGAAACCTAGATTAACGTTCATTCATCCCAATAGTGAAGTCAATATCTTTAGTTATGAATTTTTAATCCATGTAATAGTCATTCCTAAGTAGTTCATCTATGGAAAATTGCAAAAGATCCCATCTCTCTCCCACTCATGTGACATAACAAGGGTTGGTGTGGATGTGCATGATGACATTAAGCCTTGGATAAAGGCTATAATGAAGGAGCATGAAGAGAGGAGAATTATCATCTCACAAGGCTTAGGAGGTAAGAAGATGGATGCTTTAGGATCATCTATTAGCTTAGGAGTGGAGATCCTAAAACATGCCAAGTTTAAAGAACTAGTTACCAAGGTTCATTTCAATCTAAAGACAACAAGATTATCGAAAATAAAAACCAAGATTTCCATGGTTGAGATGACATAATTCACCTTTTAAAAGGTGGAACCCTTTATAGGCTTAACCCCTATTACAAGATAGTATCTTCTTGAGGCTAAAATATATGAATAAGATATGGAAAGCTTGATGGAAACACATTCAAAATAAGCTAAATATGGAGTTGGGGTTAAAAGAAAAGATCTATAATTTGGAAGGAGAAAAGGAGAGCTTACATATTTAGGCAATCCTATCAGTCCCAAATGACATGATCAAGATGCTTGATGAGTCATTATATGGCATGTTTGAGGCATTAAAGTCATTGAATATGAGGCAAAGTGCATTATAAGACCAAGATATATTAGCCAAAGACCTAGTCACCCAATGGCAGGCCATAGAAGATAAGATTTCTCAACCCCTTAACATTCAAGCAAAGAAGTAGATATCAAACATTATAAACATAAGTATGGGACACCTAGGCATAATTTAGGGGATTGTTATTGATAAATTTCATAACTTGATTAATTGGCATACTAAGGTAATGAGGCTTCTAAAAAATGACAAAGGGATCATTTACATAATTGAACAACTTCTTGGGATCATGATTGTCAATCTTACACAACCTATTACCCTTGGCCTCATCAATAATGAAGAGTTGAAGCATAGAGCCACTTTGGAGACTAAAGAAATCTAAAATAAAACCAAAGGCCAATATGTATAGGACAATAGCAAGATCTTGGATATGATATTCAATGTAGGTGAGAGGATCAACGAATCTAGAAACATCAAGGAGGCCTTGGATAGAAATGATAAAGAATTTAATGAAGTATAAGACCAAGAAGAGGAGTGCATCACGAAATATATTATGGATCTCTAGTTGTTTGATGAGCAACATGAGAGGGCCATAAGCATCCTCTAAAAATAAGTAGGTACCCCACCAACAAGTTAGAATAACATTCTATTCAAAATATAAATTAAGTAGCATTTTATAATATAATATGCCATTATAAAGGCATATGATTGTTTTTGGTATATTTGCCTCTAGGTCAGTATGTTTTGGGAAAACACATGTATTATAGGCCTTGTAAGGATGACTATCCTTACCTTTTTACACCTATATTTTGTAACTAACTAGTATACTACCTATTCTTCTTATAAATTCATGTATCACCATTATAAAAAGGGAGATATTTTGAGTAACTTTGCATACTTTAAGAAATTAATAGAATCAAGTAATTTTACAAAGATTTTCCATTTTTGATGTGTTAATTACTAATATATCTTTTCTCTAAATTGATAGTAGAAGTTTTAGATTTGAATAGTATATTTGAATTTTGAATGTCATACTTTAATAACAAGGTTTCTAATTTGTGCTTATGATATATTAACTAAAATATATTAGGTTATGATTCAATTCATTTTTCTCTATATTTAGATGTGCAATGGTTATTTTATTATAGTGGTAACTCCCTAAAGTAGACCTAGTTAATACTTGTGGTTCTTAAACATTTTCCATGGATGTTTTCTTGATATATAGTGATATTTTAGATTAGGATATGTTACATTATATATTTTTTAAATTTTTATTTAGTTACCATTTATACTTTTTCATAATGTTCAGGACTAAAATTGGCATTCACTTATTTTTTTCTTCCCTACCCTTCTTTCTGCTCTTTTTTATACCATGATCGCTTTAGTTTAAGCCACATTATAAATATCCATTTAGATTAGTATATAAATTAAATTAGGATCATATTTAAATAAGTATCAATAATGGTTCATGAATAATGAGCCAAGGTGGCTCCCAACCACCAAAATTATATAGATATTATGGAACAATTATCTTACACTATTGTTATACCACCACAGACAACCAAATTGTCAAAACCTACAACTCATGCTCAAAAGTTTATAAATTATAATATGATAATTGTTATTTATAAGCTAAGGTCACTTGTGGTATACTTATAAGCATCAATAAGAAGTTTCTACTAATGCTAGAAGGAGGGCCTATTCTTTCAACCTTTGGTGATCTTAGTTTGCTTTACCTAAATATCACTATATCTTTATGTTTTGAGTGAATTATTTTCTTAAAACATATAAAGATTATTTATTTTTGTTTTTTTAATAAATCTTTGTGCTTTCTTTGATGTTCTTTGAGAATTAGTGGTTGTTTCTGTTAAATTTGGATTTAACTTTGAAAATCCATAGTATCTGAGGTTAGAATGGTTCATTTTGATCAAAGGTGGGCATATATTTTATATATCTAAGTTCCTTTAGTCTTAGACTTACAAATATATACCATATTCACATAGTTAGCCACACCTTTGCAATAATTCAACCAAAGATCAATGTCCTTAGCAATTATTTATGCCACCTTTACAAAATAAGCTCAATGTGTAGGTATAAATCTTGTGCTTTATAAAAGTTAACTTCACACATCATATTTCAAGGAGGATATTCAAACATCAAGATAGAATTTCCCAAGATAAGGATAAGATCACACTCACAAAATAAAGAAACTTTACTTAAACTTGAGGTTCATAGAAAGGCCATGCATGGAAAGGTACACATAGGAGATCTAAATCTATTCTAAATTCACCAATTCAAGGTACCTATGTCTTCAACCATCATCCAAGTATGACATGGTTAGGGTATTCCTTTATTAATATACTTGGGGTGGTTCATGATCTTCCAAGAAACCCTGAGAAATATCTACCTACATTTAGTCTAATAGATGTAATGACTACTAAGGAACATATAAAAGCCTTTAAGGTTGCTTTAAGATTGATAAATGTTGTGCATGAAGATGTGGCATGTAGGTTGTTTCCATTTTATTTTAGTTATGTTTCTTATGCATTATTATTAAATTTTCTTGACAACTATATCACATGTTGGAATGATATTGATAATGTCTTTATTGATCAATTTGGTAAAATTATAAATCATTATATTTTTTACCACTAGTTAAATAATATTAGAATGGATGCCATTGATCCCATCAGGTCCTTCAACGTGTGATTTAAAAGATGTATATGTATACCATGAACTCTTACAAGACTAATTATTTCCTATCACTAGAGATCTATAAGGATACAGTAGATCCTATGACCTCTATGTTCTTAAAGAGGTTTATCCGAGTTAGAGTCTCATTAGAGCCTCATTAGCCAAAGCCTATTCTAAATCAGCAATCATTAATGATCAAACACAACCCTAGGGAAAAATGGCTTATTCAGTCTCAAATGTAAATCCACAATTGCATGTGATGAACTTATTTCTCAATAATAACCAAAATCTCCTATCCTTAAACCAACTCCAAAATCTGACCTAGTTACCATTAAGTCATGTAGCTCCAAATCAAAGCTTAAGATTATTGACTCATCCCACTAGTGGATACAACCTAAGTGATCAAAGGGATTTGGTACCATATACTAATAATAACTAAGTACATAATTCTAAAACTCCCAAAAATGAGAATGAATCCATCCTAAAAATGGTTCAAAAAATAAGCATGATTTCCTTCAGTTACAAAAATAAGTAGGCAATACTAGAGAACACTCTGGTAGGAATTACTCATTTCAAAGGTTTAATAGGCCAAATAATAGATTTTAGAATGATAGTTTTCATAATAAGATGATAAATGAACCATATTTTAGTAACAAGAATATGGACATTTATTTTACTTGTATTGCATTACTAGACTATTATAGGGTACAATACACCACCAAGCATGGGGAAATTAACTTTATAGAATTTTTCAAAGCATTTGATTCCTTCCAAGAAGAGCTCAACACATTTTAAGTGGTCCCTAGCAAATAAATTGGTGTAGGCACCTCTAAATCTAAGCCATATAAGCAATCCTTCATGGTGGACACCTTTGATTTCTGCTTTCAAGAGGAAAATGAACTTGATGATATCCGTAAGGAGATCCAAGCCTTTCATCAATTCTTAAATAAGACCTATCACTTGATAAATAGAGATTAGAGGGATCACTTGACCACCTCAATGCCTCCAAACAACTTTGGAACTCCTCTTGACACCTCTTCAAGCAACAATCTAGAGCCACCAAAAGAGAATACTTCTAAACCCAATGTTGATATTCCTAGTTATTCTATGAAAACTAGGTATAATATTGTTGAGCAGATGAAGAAGATAAAGGCCAATATAGCTTTTAATTAAATCACACAAATTACAGAGCAAAGGGATCTCATATTAGAATCATTGTCAGGAAAGTAGAGTCGCTTTAAGACTGATCATGCCAATGTAATAGTTCATAAAACTAAAGTTGAGTCTCCTCTTTTCTTGCTTACTATTAAGATTTTTGGTAAGAAATTGCAATATCATTTCTACTAATATAATTTCTATATGAATATGAAAGAAACTTGGTTTAACACCTATAAATTTTGATAGGGTTGTCACCCAATTAGATAAATCTTGGGTTGAAGTTGTAAGAGAATTATTAAATGCTCATATGTAACAAGCTTATGGGCTTAGGGTGTGAAAATTTATTAATATTTAGGTGGTTTAAATACTTAATGTTTATGTAATATTATTGAGTAGGGAATGGACTAGGGATTTGAATGGTTACATGTCTATAGATTTCTCAAATTTGTGGTTACCTTCGAAAGGTGTCCTTAGTCAAATTAAAGTTGAGAGAGAATAAATAATAAAGCATTTTATAACTAAATACAATGATATGAATGAGAGGGTCAACATAATAAACTGAAACTTAGGAGTTTTTAATTTAGAGGCTGACAAGGTATGTGATAACAAGGATGTTTCTATTATTCTTGGATTGTGGAAATTGCACTTTGATGGTGTTATGTGTAATATTGGATTAGGTGTTGGTATTATTCTAACTAACCCCACTAAAAAAAGGTGCCATGATTCTTATATAATACAACTCCCTTGTATTAACAAGCTCATTGAATATGAATCCCTTATCCTTGGTTTATAATTTTCTATAAAAAATAAGGTAAAAAAATTGCTAACTTATGAGGATTCAGAACTAGTGGTTGACTAGGTTAGAAGTAAATACTAATGTAAAATTTCATATTTAAAAAGGTATAAATTTAGGTTTTTGGATCTAATTGAATATTTTGATGCCTTTTACATCACTTCCATCCCAATGGGAAAAAATCATGCAGCTGATCATTTAGAATTTGCTATAGCCAACCTCATGCCCAATCTCATTCCCTTAATTTTAGCATTGAACTGATCCCTTATCCTTCAATAATGAACAATATAAACCACTTATAAGTCTTCAATTATTATTAATAGATATTAGATTTCATAAATAGTTTTTTACCATTTTATGCTCATATTATTGATGAAGCTGATGGAAGTACATCTAGGGAAGGTAAATTTAATGGCAAAGTCATTCAGCTAAGCGACAACAAGATCACAAAGGGAATGATTGATTTAGAGAGATTGCTTGATAAGGATAAATTTTATAAGGCTTATAAGTTTCTTAAGGTAAATGGTAAAGACTATAATTATATTAATTTAGGCCTTCATGATCATCCCTAGTTGGTAATTATTGGAAAGGCCTCCACAAATATTGAAAATAAGAAAGCTAAAGAACTTCTTGCCCAATACAAGGATGTCATAACATGGTATTATATGACCTAAAAATATTTAATCCAATGGTTATCATGCATACTATACCCATGAAAGAGAGCTAAAAACCTTTTAGGTAGAAACATAGCCCTGTGAACTTGATCATAGAACCCATGATCTTAAAAGAAGTCAAGAGACTTTTATATGCCTGGATAGTCTTTCCATTAGGCACTCTACCTGGGTGGCCAATTTAGTGTCAGCCACGAATAAGAATGGTGAGATTATACTTTTTATATACTTAAAAATTTTGAACAAAGAATCAAAGAAAGAAAAATACCCCCTTCCTTCCCTAAACTAGGTAATTCAAGTTGTTTCAGCATCAGTTATGATGTCCTTTCTTGATATCTTTTTAGGTTACAACCAAGTATTGGATGATAGAGAGGATAAGATGAAATTAGCCTTTAACACTAAATGTGGAACCTTTAATTATAAAATAATTACCCTTGGACTCATCAATGTAAGAGCCACATTCCAAAGAGATATGGACCATGCCTTCCAAGGCTTGATTGGTAAGTGCATTATCATATATATGGATGATCTAATATTTTTTTCTAAAAATAAGGGAGATCACTTCATGTATTTAAAAGTTTTTGAAATATGTAAAAGGCATGAAATTTATTTAAACCTTAATAATATTATATTTTATGTAACTAAAGGGAAATTATTAGGTCATTTTATAACTAAGGATGGGATCTCCATAGATCCTAAAAGAGTGCAGGACATATCTAGAACAGAACCTTTAGATAGTAAGAAAGAGCTAAAGTCATTTTTTGGCAAGATTAATTTTGTAAGAAAGTTTATTTCTAGTTTTTAAAAAATATTCAAACCACTTAATAACATGATAAATAAGTATTCCAAAGTCACATGGAATGAATATTCCATAAAGGTATTTAATGACATCAAGGAGGCTATTAGTCAAGATCCAGTCCTTATAAGTCCTAAATTATCAAGGGATTTGAACATTTATTCCTTTACATCTAAACACACTATGGTTATAGTGTTAACTCAAAAAATTAAAGGGTATGACCACCTAATTTCTTTCATGAGTACTAATTTCAATAATGCTAAGTTAAATTGTTCATTGATTGATAAATAAACATACACATTAGTTAAGGAAGCTAAGAAATTTAGGCATTACATCCTAATAAATAAGGTGCATGCCATCTTACCTGATCCTACCACCAAAATTATGTTAAGTCAAAATGAATTGGGGGAACATAGACGCAAATGGATGTAAATATTTTAATAATATGACCTAGAGATGAAAACTACAAAGTTGGTAAGGTGCCAAGGTTTGATTTAGATGATTACTAATACTAATCCTCGATTAAGTATCATGCAAGTGGATCAACAAAACTTTCAATCTAGTGAGTGTTATGACCCAATCATAAATTATATAATCAATGGTACTTGTCCTCAATTTTATCTAGGGAGAAAAAAAAGGCCTTGAGGCTAAAGGCATCCCACTACTTGATAAGAATGGAATCTTATATAGAATTAAATTTAATGGAATCTACTTGAGATATGTTTCACAAGAAGAAGCCACCCAAATCATGAACACCTTTCATGAAAATCTAGCCTTTGGACATCCATCTAGGAAATCCACAACCCAAAAAATTCCCACAAACATGTGAGGGAATGTCATTCATGCTAAATTTTTAACACCAAGGAACCAAAGGCAATAATGCCTTTACATCCAATCATGATTGACAAACCCTTTTCTCAATTGGGGTTAGAATTTGTTGGTTTAATCAACCCCAACTCATTTTAAGGTCACAAATATGTCCTTACCACCATAAACTATAATATAATGTGGACTGAAGCTATAGCCACCAAGTAATGTAGAACTGAGGAAGTGATCAACTTTTTAGAAGAAAACATTTATACCAGGTTTGGGACCCTAGTATATTTATTATGTGATAATGGATCAACTTTCATATCCATATAGATGATTGAATAGGCTTATTATAATGACATCACTCTCAAGTTTTCATCCAACCATTATCCTTAGGGGAATGGAGTCTCTAAGTCAACAAATAAGCCTAATGAAGGTAATCATGAAGTATACTAAAGACAAACCTAGAACTTGGCATAAGCTCCTTAAATTTTCACTTTGGGCTGATAGCATAAATATTGAGTAGGCCTTAAGATCCTAACTATTCCTATTGTTATATAGATAGGAACCCATCTTTCCTATTAGTCTCAAATTACCCACATATAGATTAATGTAAGAATATATAGAGGAAAGCCAAGAGCTGGACAATTCTAAATTTTTGGATATAATTCAAATAGAAGATGCAAGGGAGAAAGACTTTGATGAATTTAGTAGACATTAAACCATATTCAAGGAATGATTTGATAAAATATCCAAAATCAAAGTGTTTAGAGAAGGAGACTTGGTTCTCCTCTGGGACAAGGCATCTAAGCCTAATGGTAAACATGCCAAATTCACACCCTTGTGGATTGTCCCATATCAAATTGAAGAAAAATTAGGTAATTAAACTTTTAAACTCAAATATTCATAAGGTTCAGAGTTTACATTTCCCACCAATGGGTATAATCTTGAGCACTATTTCTCTGTTGCTCTTCCTAGGGTCATCATAGAGTAAATTGTAAGATGATTAGATTAGTGCAGATAGGATAGTTAGTTTATTTCCATGTTCTTTCTTTCTTATCCTTTGTTTTTACATAATAACATACATATTTAATTGTTTTCCTTTATTTTTTCCTTTGTTTATGTGATGTGTTTCTTCTATGTTGATTAGTTTCTTGATCCTAATAAGTCCTTAGGGATAATGTTGAGCTCAGAAGTTATGAAGTTTACTTAAAATGTTCCCCCAATTTAGGAATCAAGGTATGAATCCCATATATAAAGTAACCATGGCTCTAAAATATAAATCATTATTTTATATCTTAGAGAAATTGATAAAGACCAATGGAAAGTTTAATCATTTCATTTGACCTTAACCATTATCTCAAACTCAAACTAGTTTTAAGAAGAGTAACACCTAGGGAATGAAGACTCAAATTATCATGGTATACGTGAAACCATCACTTAATTAACATCCTTACCTGGGATAAGATTTTCAACCATAGATGATTTTATAAAGATGAAATACTTGACCAAATCTTAAAACCTAGCTATCCTAGTTCCCAACCTTGCTAAAAGCATAAAGGTCTAATAAAATAGAAAAATAGGATACAATGCCAAATCTAAAGCTTTTAGGTAAAGGTGATTTTGGAAATCTCCATCAGGGCTATGGATGCTTGACTATTAGTGGAGTAAGGCCATGAGTGGATCCAAAAGTATCTCTATCAGGGCTATGGATGCCTGGCTAGTAGTAAATAGATGCCCAACCCTTCCCTAAGTTAAAACATTGTTCATAATGAACATTTTAGTATACTATAATTCAATGTAAGTGATTAAAGACGTGATACTAGTAGCCATTTCTTGAATCCCATGGCAAACAATTAGTGGAATCAAAGCACACATATAGTTTGAGTATGTCCTAGTATTTAACCTTAAGTCTATAAGTGCAAGGTTTGTTTCAATCATAATTTGATCCAGATGATGGTTTTGATCAAATGAAGTAGATAACCTGATCATTTATCTAAACCTAGAGTCTATAGGTTCTAACATATTGCTATGTTTCCCCCATGAGTCACCATTTTTTGGGAAAAAACATACCCAATTTTTTGAATTAGGACCCTTGAGAAACCCTCAAAATAAAACATGAAAAATTTAGCATGTAAAAGACTTTTATAGAAATTGAAGATCATCCACTTTGTTAAGAGATAATCTTATATGTTCTTAATTTGATTTAATATGTACTAACCTTGCTAGTGAATTTTGTTTGACTATAAGCTAAAAGTTTTAGAGTGTGCATCCATGAGAATTCCACATTCCAAAATCCTAACAAACCCTCAATTTAAATTTGAATAAAGGAAAGAACCCTAATTGGTGGGATTCATTTTTATTGACTTAAATATAAAATGCATATCTTAGGATTAGTCATGTTTCTTAACATGACTTGACTAAAAAAATTGACCCCCTTCATTATTCTCACTATTTTAAAAGTTACTTATGACTTAACTAAATGTCATTGTGCATGGTCCTTTTATATTCCCCAACTTATCCTAAGACTTTAATACTAAGGCCCTGATGTATTCATTAATACCATGATGACCTTAGTATTAATGCCTTAAGCCTAAGTTTTTATTACCTCCATGGTCCTAACATTAACTTCCTTGAATTTTACAAGATCCTATGGTTGTCATTTTATCATGACATTCGATCGAACAAAGTGAAGATAGCTTAGAACTTTAGCTTAAATAGCCTACATCTTAGATAATCTAATGATCTATGCTTACTCACACAGACTCAATTAGATAGATCAAAGTGTAGTTGAAAATAAAAAAGGATACAAGTAGCCCAAAATATGGACACATGACACCATTAAATTCAAGGACTAAAAGGAAGAGGGACCCACTTCGATTTAAAAAACAATAAAAAGAAAGTCTTTGAATTATGATCAATAGTTGTCACTTTATTATAGTATTTGATCCAATGAAGTGAATTAACACTTAAACCTTGGGAACCCCCACAAAGATGTCAAGTGGCATCCTCACATTTTATCTTGAAGATTTTAATGAAATTAAAATTTACATTCACATGAATTTCATTTAAACATCAAAAAAGACTAACTTGACTCCTACATGATCATCAAATTTAGGTTCATTAAAATCAAAATGTTACCAGCTTAAACTTGATGTCCATGCAACTGTCATTTGACACCCACAAAGATGTATCTTATGTTTGCAAGACCATAAAATTCAACCTAATGGAAATATCTTGATTAGTGTTGAAATAATGTCTTTAAACCCTTTTTTACTCTAAAGTGGCTCACCAAGCTAAGGGAAATGCTCAAAATATACCCAAAATAGAAGGCCTTAATCTACATAATGGAAATATATGTAAGAAATATACTTAGCCTAAGTCCATGCTTTAAGGATCCACATGGAATTTTGGCATAATGGACCTGAAATCATAGACTTATCCTATGTAAAATTCATTTTCATGTTGAACCTATTTTTAATCATGGTTTATGACACATGGAATAAATATTTTAGCTTAATGTACTTCATCATGTTGTCTAAACACAATGCATACATTAACCTAGAGTATTTATGCCTTGATCTACTTTTGAATCATGACTTAGATTTAAATTCTTTATCTTAAGGTTTATCCCATGTTCCATAAACATGAAGCAAACTTTAGCCTAAGGGATGTAAGCCTAAGTCTTGAATTTTAAGAGTGTACTAACTTAATATTTGGGCATGTTTATAGATCAAGAATCCATGCTTTATCATTGGATTTGATCCAATGGCATAATGGTCCCCAAATATTTTTAAATAAAACCCTAAGAACCCATAGACCCACTGCATGTCCAATGATTATTTGATAAGGGACAAACATAAGATTTGGAACATGGGGAAGATTCATGAGCACACGAAGTGTCACAACCACAAGGATTAAATCTTGGGGATAAATTAAATGGCAAGGTCCTATTTTATGATAAAAAACTCATAGTAATCCAAAATTTTGATCCTATGGAGTGAAAGGAAGAAGGTATTTTTAAATACCAATGTCTAGTGTTCAAATGGTATTTATCAAAAATGTCCTAAAAGATAAAAATTAATGCCACATAAATTCCACATAAGAAGAAAAGGACAAAACTAAATAGAATGTGAGATAAAAAACACAAAGGTATAAAGTCAAAGGTATATATCAAATTCAAAACATGTATGATCCAAAGTCTAGATATCTTCTACCATTAAAGCTCCAAAACCTAAACCCTACATAAAGGTGACCTAAATGGATGCAATTTTCTACAATTCAATCTAGAAATAACTTAATTATGTTTATAAGCATGAGAGAGCTTTCAAAAATATCATCTATAATCTAGCATGAATAATTATCAATAAATAAAGACTATGATAGCCAGTAGGTAGCAATTAAAGGAAGAATTTGAGTTTTATTTGATGACAAATAGTGAGGGCTAGGTATTCAAGGATACAAAATTGGACCTGGCCACATTAAACTTCCACAACATTAGGAATTGGTTTGAGATTTTATTTATGATAAAATAACTATATCCCATATCAAAGTAAAAGTAGAGAAATGACACCACTAATAGATGACACTATAACCTAGTTATAATCTATATGTCTAGCCTCCATCATGCCATAACAAAACTAGAGGTATTGCATTGCATCAATGTCCTTGACCCCATGTTTATTGATTATAAGATTGATGGTGAATGGATTATTGGTAGGCTATCTCAAAATAAGTAGCATACATTTCCCTCATTTATTTTTAAATGTACTATAAGCTCCCTCTTCCCCATATAGACCTTCCCAAGATGAGAGAATGTACCAATAACCATAACCTAGACTTCATCCTCAAACCCTGGCTAAAATAATGATGTCACATTTTTATAACCCTTAATGGAAAACTCCGTATAATCTAATTTAGAGAGGGTATTAAAGTTATTATGACATTGTTGAATAGAGATTTTTGTGCCCCTTCTACCATTTATGTCAATAAGGTTTGGGTCTCATATGTGCACTTCTTGGTGGAATAAAAGCTTACCCCTCCAATAAGAGATTTGATCATCATCTTCCTTACCAAGTAGTTCATTGCCATCAACAAAAATACCTCAAATAAACTCTACATAATTTCTTACCTACTTGATTCCCTTATCACTTAAATCACCTTCCTTGACATTAGGAATTGGTCCCCAGAGGGTAGGAAAACATCTCACATGACTACTCCAAGCTATACATCTTCAAGTACAAGAATCACATGAAGCTTATCTATGAATAAATTTTCCAATTAATAGTTTAATCCATCATAGGTGTTCCCATGCCTATGGTTTACCCCCTCATCAAAATATATGTGGAGATGATTGGGGATATATGATATTATCCTAACTACACAGTCATCAAGATAAAATAAATCATATCATAACTATATCGACTATAAGTGCATGTCTTGAATAAACTTAATGAGTAAGAGATTTCCTCCCAACTCATCCTTGTTATTGACAAGGATTTAAAATAAAAGAGGAAAGGTCTACTTCACCCCTTCCCATTAGATATTAGGAAAATCATAATTAAAGATTAGAAATAGGTGGAGGTTATGGTCACACATATGAATTCATTTGGATTTTATCTAGATGAACTAAAGATGTGTTGGGATCTAAAGAACAAAGTAGGAGACCATTAAAGGAAAAAAAATCTCAATCTTGAGTATGTACACTAACTAGGTGTCCATGACACCATATACATCAGAGCCAAGAACTATGGGGAAGTGTTGGCTAGAGTCCATGGTCACAACATCAAGCTAGAGTATATATTGGTTAGATACAATAAGCCATCTAAGGAAACATGGAAAATGTAGCCCTTATAATACTATTTAATACTTAGGCCATCTAGGATAGCTCATGATCAACCTCAGGAAGAGCAACTGTAGCAATCCCAATAGTAAGTTGAGCCAATTCAAGATGATCAAGGCAAAGGAAAGGAGAAGGTTGGAGAAGTAAGATTAGAAGAAAGATCTAGAGAAGGACCCTTACCTTCAACCATGCAACAAAGACCACCCTCTCCAATCTAGTACATTTACATGATAGCCTTGGAGCCAAAAGAGACACTTGAGGGTTATATCAAAGAACTTGTAGAGCCTTATTTCTTAGGAGGAGAAGAGGACCCTTCAAAGGAGCCAAAAGAAGATAGAGGGAAGTAACTTGTGCCAATGGCCTCCCATGAAAATAGTAAGGCAAAATTCACCTTGGTCCCAGTATAATGAAGGAAAAAACCTAGATTGACCTTCACTCATCCCACTAGTGTAGTCAATCTCTTTAGTGATGAATTTTGAATCCATAGACTAGCCATTCCTAACTATCTCATCTATGTAAAATTTTGAAATATCCCATCTCTCTCCCACTCATGGGTCATAACAAGGGTTGGTGTGGATGTGCATGATGAAATTAAGACATGGATAAAGGCTATAATGAAAGATTAGTAAGAGATGAAAATTATGGTCTCTTAAGGGTTAGGAGGTAAGAAGATGAATTATTTAGGAGAATCTACTAGCTTAGGAGTGGAGATCCTAGAACCTCACCTGTTCAAGGAACCAATTACCATGGTTCATTTCAATCCTGAGATAGTAGGCTTAGAGAGAGTAATAACGAAAATGGTGATGGTTGGGATAGAATAATTGACCTTTCAAAAGGTGGAACCCTTTTTAGTCTTGCCCCCTTTTGTATGAAAATATATTGGTGTGGCTAAAATACATGAAGAAGATGTGAAAAGATTTATGGAAGCACATTCACAATAAGACAAAGCTAGAGTTTGGGGTTTAAAATAAATAATTTAGAATTTGAAAAGGGAGAAGGAGAGCTTGTAGACTTAAGTAATCCTATCAGTCCTAAATTCCATGATCAAGATTCTTGATGAGTCATTATATGACACGATTGAGGCATTAAAGTCAATGAAGATGAGGCAAAGTGCATTAGAGGACCAAGATACATTAGCCAATGACTTGGTCACCTAATGGCAAGCCTTAGAGTATAAGATTTATTATCTCCTCAACATTAAAACAAAGAATCATATCCCAAACTTTAGAGCCATAAGTATGGGATACCTAGGCATAATCTTGGGGATTTTTATTGATAAAGTTTAAATCTTGAGTACCTATTATACCAAGGTAATGAGGCTTCTAAAAGATGACAAAGGGATCATTTATAGAATTAAGTAACCTTTTGGGACCATGCTTTTCAATCATTCAAAACCTACTTCCCTTGGCCTCATCAGTGATAAAGAGTTTAAGTATAGAACCAATTTGGTGACTCAAGAAATCTAAGGGAAAAGTGAAGGCCAGTCTAGAGAGGACAATAGAAATATATTTTATACAATATTCAATGCAAGTGAGAGGATTAACAAAGGTAAAAGAAACATGGAGGCCTTGGCTAGAAATGACAAAGAATTCAATGAGTTTAGTAGACCAAGAAGAGGAGTGCATCATGAAACCTACTATAGATCTTGAGCTAGTTGATGAGCAACATGAGAAGGCCATTATCAATCTCCATTAATAAACATGGACCCCACTAGCACATTAGAACAATATTCTATTCTAAAAATAAATTAAGTAGAATTTTATAATAAAATATTCCATTGTAAAGGAATATGTTATTTGTTAGCATATTTGCCTCTAGGTCAGTATGATTTGGGAAAGCACATGTATTATAGGGCTGTTAAGGATGGTTGTCCTTGCCTTTGTACAATTGTATTTTATAATTGACTGGTATACTATGAATTCTTCCTATAAAGGTATGCATCACCATTGTAAAAAGGTAGATATTTTTGAGCAAATTTGTATACTTGAATCAATTAATAAAATCAAGTAATTCTATAAGGATTTTCCATTTTTGATGTGTTAATTTCTAATATAGATTTTCTCTCAATTGTTAGTACAAGTATTGAATTTTAATAGTATCTTTGAATTATGAATAACATTATTTAATCATAGGGTTTATGATTTGTACCTATATTAGATTAGCTAAAATATCTTATGTTCTACTTAATTTATTTTTTCTCTATATTTAGATGTGCAATGGCTATTTTATTATAGTGGCAAATCCCTAAAGCAGACTAGGTTATTACTTGTGTTTATTAAATAATTTCCTCAAAATTTTGACTAATATAAGGTGATATTTGAGATTAAGATAAGTTTAATTATATATTTATTAAATGTGTATTTAGTTACCATTTATACTTTGTCATAATGTTTAGGACTAAAATTGGCAATCACTTATTTATTTTCTACCCTACCCTTCTTTTTTTAATCTTTTTTACATCATGATCACTTTAGTTTAAGAAACATTATAAATATCCATTTAGATTAGTATGTAGCTTAAATTAGTATTTTAATTCACTAAGTATCAACAAGGGTTCATAAATAATGGGCCAAGGTGGCTCCCAACCACCAAAATTATATATATATTATGGAACAGTTATCTTAATTTGCTGCTATACCACCATAAGCAACAAGATTGTTGAAACCTAAAACTCATGCTCTAAATTTTATAAGTTATAAAATGAAAAGTTTTGTTTAAACACTAAGGTAACCTATGGTATACTTAGAAGCATCAACACATCCTTAAAATTGAAATTATTTCTAGTTATCATGATGTACATGCATTATTGTGACACAATAAATATTAGTAAAAACTTATCTAATATTATAAGAAGTTATTTATGACCCTAGAATAATTTTTGTGTAAATATAAGTTATTTATATAGGGAAGGGAACATGAGAAAGCCTTTGAGACACTGAATCAAAAGTTGGATAACACTCCTATATTATAATTCTTGAATATGAATACCACATTCCATGTACATGTTGATGCTGCTAGAATGGATATTGGTGATATTTGAGCCCAACCTAGGAAGAATAAGACCAATCACCTGATCTACTTTACTTGTTGAAAGCTTACTCATATAGATCAGAACTATACAACAACTAAATGGGAAGCACTGGATATGATCTATAATCTCAAAAAGTTATAGAAGTACCTATTGACCACCCCATTAATGTTATTTACAAATAATGAGGCCCTAAATTACTTGTTTAATAAACCCATTCTTCACAGATGAATCTTCTATTACATAATATTATTTTATAAATTCTAATTTATATTAGTGGTTAAGCTAGGAAAATAAAATCTAAGACATAACCACCTTTCTTAGCTAACCAATAGTGAATCTATACAACCTATTGAGGATGAAATTCCTAATGTAAAACCATATAAGGTACAATTTGTATTGTAATAACTTTCAAATATCATAACATTACTCACATTAGGGATCACACTAGAGAACATAACCAATAAATAGAAGAAGTAGTTAACCCTTTGAACTAACTCTATCAAATAAATAAAATAAAGTATATAAAAATAAAATAAAGTCATTCTACTCTTCTCAACCTTCTATCTCACTCAAAATAGCCTTTTAGGATTCCTTTCTCAACATGCCTCTTACTAGGATTATTAGGTCAACTGACCTTTTCATCATAATTAGAAATTATATTAGATATTAATTAATAATATTTTACTCCACTTCTAAGTTATTCATTACCTCATTTGTATCCTAAAGTTTCTCTTTTATTCATTTTCACTTGCATAGCACATCCTCACCCAAATAGGCCTATTATGCCTTGTACTTATACCGATCACTAGATCACTCACACTCTTGGTTGGACAAGACATTAATCCATTAGGTTAAAACCCAAAATATGTATTAAGACACATTACAAAAAGTAATTAATATAAATAATATCACCATTAGGTCAGCCAAACTCACTTAGACCTCTTTATTCTTTTAGGCCTACTTAGAGACCTAACACATTAGGTCTATCATCTCCGTGGAACAACTTGAACTAATATGTCCCATATGGACCAAATAAATGACTTAAAACCTTTCAATAACTTATATATATATATAACTAAAATAACCTCATACATTATTAATAAGTAACAAATCATTCATTTAACTCGTGAAATCTCCATTAAACCTTAAAGACCTATTAGGCCTAATTACCCAAAATAATATTGTCTTCAAAGACAAAGATCAAACCACATGTATAAGTACATTATATGAATTATAAATATATTTATGGAAACTTAATGACCTTAATTTAATTATAACAATCATTTTAATCCATCATTCAGGATCTAAAAACTCAAAAACACCTCTACAAAAAGGTCATTTTATATTACTAGAAAGCTCATAAACCCAATCATTGTCATTTGATCAATAACCTATGTAAATTCAATTTAAAATAATCTATATGAATATATAATATTACATGGAATATATATGAAATAATCATAATATTTTTACATTTCCAAATTGATCATAATGACATAGGAACATCAATCTCATTAACACATAAAAAACTACCAAAGAGCCTAAAAACATAGTCTTGATGAATGTTATCTTAAGATCCTTGAAGGAAAATAAAAAAAACTTTAACTAAAATTAATATTTAATTTTTTACATATATAAAATATTATAATATTATATAAAAAAATTTAGTTGCAACTATTAGTCTTGTAGACCAATTTGTTATGCTTCTCTTTCACAGTTCTGACATAACTAAACAAGCCATTTTGGTTTCCATATTTAAACTTATAAAAATAATAATAAAAATTATATAAATATTTTATAGGTTATATACATCCAAAAATTTATAAAAATTTTCACTATATTAATTAAATCCTATCATAGGGTCTAAAACACTTCACTCCATCTTGCATACCCAAAACTATCATTATGCTTTGAGAACCAGTCATGGTGAACATAATGTTTAGTACCTATGTGGACATAATAAATAAGTATTTATGAATTATTATTATCCTTATATATATTTATTACATTTATAGACAAAAATATATAGATATATAGAGGAAAATATGAAATACATAGACCAAACTTTGAAACCTACACCTTCATTGTTTCATCTTCACTAGATAGGCCATCTTCTGAACAACATTTTCAACATTTTTTATGACCTCAAAAAAATATAACCAATATTTAAATTTTTTATATGTATTTAATAAAAAACCTATTTATTTTTATTCATTCATATTCCATGATAACTCATCCCTAATCTCATTCTCACTTTTGCCCAGTTTTCTCACTATCTTTCTCACTAGGCCTTTTTAGTGATAAGTCATCTTTCATGACCAGTTTAGCATATTTATTGTATATAAATGGATTATAAACTTACATGGGAATAAATTAAAAGTATCATACATCATTATCTAATCATTTTCAAGCTTTGACCTAGTCAACCCTACCTACTACATCAAAAATCTAAGAAATAAGGGTTTTCCTATAGCTTTCACTTACTCATTTGATAGACCAATGCCACTTAGAGGTAGTTTAAAGAGTATTATACAAAATAAAATCATAAAATAAGGTCAAAAAATCCATTTTTATCCATTTCCATCAATATCTTCTATGTTAGGTCACTATGAGGGTTTTATATTGGTTTCTATTATTAATTTTTGTTCATAAAACTCTACCCCTAAAACCAACTTATAATGATTGGAAATTTTTTTTGAGACAATTTTACATATATCCATACGATCTTAGATTCCCATAAAATATTAACAGATGCCAATAAGTATCAAAAAGTCCTTCTCAGGTCTAAAACTCCTCATTGTAACACTTGAGAGACCTTAACTTCAATTTTTATGCTTTTTATTTCAAATCAAGACCTAAAAATTCATGAGATATCTTGAAAAAAAAATTAACACCTAAAAAAATTATCATATGATCTCTATCACCTTTGAAACTAAACTTGACTGCTCATGAGTCTACACTAGGTCTTTTTACATACAAGGCCTGAATCTATAAGCCATACTTAGACCTTCAAAACACCTTGAATATTCTTGAACTACTCTCAAAAACTCATACTCATGTTAAATATATTTTTACCATGATCAAATACTATAATTAATAACTTCAAGCTCATACACACCCATATCACCACCATCATATCTTTATAATCCATATCCATTCTTAAGAAATACTCCATCAATTAGACCTACCAAGGACCCTACCACTTTGAGACCTTCCTCACATTGTAGATACATAATATCAATCCAAATAACCTCATTCCATGATCAAATATTTTCACACATCTTCTCATAAGCCTTAGCTCACTTACTCCTATAGGCTTCACTATTTATGTGTTTACCAAGAAAAGACTAGGTTTCATAAAACACCTTATCCACAAAGATTTGATTTTTTATGAACTTATTAAATCAATGATATTATCACAAAAATTAATTTATCAAAATAATAAATCTCTTATACTAGCCATGTATCTTTACAAGATCACTTCTGAGACATCAATGACACTCAACTACCTTTGACATCAATGAGAACATTAATGCCTCAACAAAATACTAAGAACATACCTCAATAATTATTATCATTGACTAATTCAACTGAAGGACCAAGGTTATTCCTACAAATAATTTCAATATATCCATATCCACTTTATTGTTATGGGAAAATATCATTAACAGGTATAGATGTCCTCTAATACTGACTAGTGACTGAGTCACCCATTTCATCAACAAGACAATGTGAATCATTTTATCAAAATTAAATATCACCCATAATAATACAATAAAATACCACCCGTAGGCTAAAAAATTCTAGTCCATTGCCTCATGAATATATATGACATAGGACTAATAGACTAGGATGATTAAGTATCAACTATCCTATGTGCATACCATAAAAACTATAAGTAACTTAACAAGTCTCTCATTTTAAAGTAGTATTCATCATGGAGGTGATATTTATAATTGAGTTAGTGGTTTTATCTCTTTGTATATCCAAACTTGGTTTCCTAAATAAATATTAACCCCTCACAGTGTGCTTTAAAGAATTAGAAAAGCTAGATAAGAGGTGCATCCTTATCGTTTGGAGCTAATCCATTGATAAGGCATGAAAAAGTCCATGAAAAAGGCATGGATCAACTAATATATCAAGGTAAAATTATATATTGATGGTGCTCAAGTACTTATATATGATTCTAAAAACTCAAAAACCCTAACAAGTTATAAATCCATTAGCTTGGATTATACATAATTGATAACATTTGAGAAACTGCTACATGCAACTTCATAATATCAATGGATAAATGCTTCTTAGGAATATCAATTTCAACTAACTCAAGTCATATCATTTTTTACACCAACCATATTATTTTATAATAAGGTATATACCATTTATTTTATTTTCTTATTTACATGGTTTATTTGGGTTAGTTTAGGATCATTTTAATATCATTGTTAATGTTTCATATGGGGTAATATCTTGCACACTCCTATTAGTATTATAAATATGTTATCCAAGTGGGGAATTTATTTGTAAGGTCACCACATTAGGCATATAATTATTTATTGTGAGGAGAGACATGCACCTTTTTGTATAAAGCTCTTTCAATAACCTTTTTATAATTTTTTTTGAAACCTTTAAAAGTATTCTTATCCTCCTTTACCCTATAAACTGATCAAATGTGTCTTGAACATTTACATTTTTTTATATTGGAGGACTAGATGAATGGATTAGCTTTTGGTAAGGAAATAAAACACCAAATTAGGACAATCGAGTAAACTAACTTAAATGAGAAAAATCATGGTACAAGTGTCAAAACAAAATTTAAATTTTAAAATCTAACAACTAGAACAAGCATAATGATTATGGAATACCATGCATGGGAATAAACAAGACCACTACATTATCTATGTATCATAATTAAGAGGGGAGTTTTAAAAAAGTGGCAAGGTCAATAAAGAGGGAAAAAATCAAAGGCATATCCCATCACATGAAAATGAAACCTAGGAAGAATATATAGGGCAAAGGATGGTGAAAGAATCTAAATCTATGGTTGAATGTGGACATCAAGACCATAAGGTAGGAATAAATATTGGAAGGACTATAATCGAGTATGATACTAAAGGTGAATGAATCAAATAAAAATCATCACACCCCATAAATATGATTTAGGATAGACATAATTGAGGATACATGAAATACCTAAAGAAGAATAAGGGCTAACGATCCCCTATTGGCATAAATAGGATAGAAATAAAATAGGTGAATGGAATAAGATGGTATGGTAAAGGGATATGGAAAAAGCTAAAGATACAACCACATCATGAGAATAATGGGAATCTAGGGTGGATGCATGTAAAATAGAAGATTTAAACCACTATAACATACACCATGAAGATGAATTACATAATGAATATCTAATAGACACTAGGATAAGAAGTGATGATGTGTATTACAATTATGAAAACCATGTAAGAAGGTGTTTGGAATAAGTTAACACATTTAAACTCTAGGAACTCCCCTTATTTATAAAAATAGAAGAATTGGTAAGACTTATTATCTCCTAGATTCATGAAGATAGGATGAATTTTTCAAGGATAAGGATGTAAATCATTGTAGTGCATATTCATAAGGCTATAGGGTTGGCTCAAATTGTTGTAAATATAGGGAAAGTGTTGGAAAACCAAGTATAAATTAACTAAGTGACCCACCAAGTAAAATATAAGAAATAAAGATATGTTTTTCCTATCTCCAATAGAAGTGTTACGACCATAGGCATAACAACATGACTAGTACATGCCAAATTATCCACATTAGGATGGTGGGAATAAATAGCTTGTATATATCACATGAAATGGAAAAGGCAACCTAGTTCAATATGGCAAAATATAAGGTGGATCTCATCATTGAGGAATTAGAGAAGGCACATAACGAGGAAGGCAAGTTCACATTTAGCACTATCCTCATGATATTAGCATTTTATGATATTGGAGTCCATGAAGGCAAAAATGAAGGAGAGGGTTGGACTTTACTCAACTGTTAAATATCCCCTATGATCAAATATTGAGAGTTCACTTACCCATGCATGATCACCTCAAGATATAAATCAGGGCTTATGTAATGGAATATACATTTAAGAGAAGCCTTATGGTAAAAATTACACATCCCAAGGATGATACCTTAAATGATGAGGGGCCAAGCATAATTCATGGTGATGTAACATTTTTCCATGGCTCAAATTAGATGAATGATATGAATATGTCCTCATGGATTAAGTTACTCTACATGTTTACCACACAATAATTCATGAATTCATTTAATGGAATCAAAGACACACATAATAATAGATTAGATGACTAAAATATCAATTATAACATATATACCATGCATTGCCACTTATGAGAAATATGTAATAATGACCATGAGAGAATCCAACAAATCAGAAGGATGAGAATGTGAAATTATTTAGGTTGTCTACATCCAAAACAACCCCTATCAACTACATTACTACCTAAATCCACAAAAATGACATGTTAATATAATGGATAAAATTTTGAGAAGACATTCAACCTCCACATCTTAGCTAAGCAGCTCAAGTGCTAAGGCAAGACATTATGAGGACAATGAAAAGAGAAGAATTTTACCACCTTAAGCAACACCAGAAGGGTCAAGAGAATGGGATCTAGATGAAAGGATCAAGAGAAAATAAGGAAGATAAAAAAGGAGTGCCTATAGAAAGAACTAAAAGGGATGGATTAATGACATCATATGTAGACAACCAATATCCAAGTGTAAATCCTTAGAGACAGAAGAGGCATGTAGATGAATATCAAGGAAGGAGTGATAATTTCCAATCCCTACACCTAAGTTAGAGGACCCTTATTTAAAATAAATTCTTTGTTAGGGTGTGGAGCTAAAAGCTTCACCAAGGAGCATACATTATCAGTTTCGGGTCTACACAGACACTGGCGTCGGTCAGGAGCGACCGACATCTACAAGGTGCAGTTGCAGAGGCACCGACGTCGATAGAGGATCAGCCGACGGTAGTCACAGACAAGTAGAAGGAATCGATGTCGGTTACCTGTGCGTCCAGAAAGCTATTTCTGTGGACAGAAGCGAGTGTTTGCATGATGAGTTTGAGTTGTAGTCTCAAACTCGCGTCTCTATTATTAACAATACTATTTTTAGAGCCCTTGTTCAAGTTGCTTAACTGCTTGTTGGAAGTGCATGCTCAAGTCTCCTAATTATATATGTAGAATTAGATCTTCCTAGCTTATTTTAGTTGTAGTAGTTATTGTGAATTATTGTTGTAATTCATTGCATGTGAAGAACAATACAGAATTGAATCAATCCAGGCTTGTTGGAGTTGATTGTTCTTGAGAGAGAGAGCTCTTGAGGAATAGAGATCTATTGAGAGATCTATACATCTAGGAGAGGTTTGGAAGAAAGAAGTTTCTTCAATTGTATTCCTTTTGTAAAGAGTTTGTTAATACAAGTTTTCAGGGTGGTTTCTTGTATCTCGTGTTCTTGCTGTTTATCATTCTAGTTACTTGTCTATCTAATTTAATTCCACATTTATTGCTTTCACAAGTGTAATCTATTGTTGGTTGATCCCCAACAAGTGATATCAGAGCCTTGGTTGCAAGTTCAGAGCTTGATATCTATCAAGTGGTATCAAAGCTCAGGTTCACTAACAGGTGGTTCAGATCTGTGTAGTGTGTATTGATTACAGGTTCTCACAGGGGTTTCTGCAGGGATTTCTATTTGAGTGGGAGAAGCAATGGCAGATGAAAGTAAACTGAGAATGGAAAAATTCAATGGCAAAAATTACCAACACTGGAGAATGCAGATAGAGGATTATCTGTATCAAAAAGATCTCTACTTACCATTAGGTGGGGTTGCAAAGAAGCCCAAAGACATGGAGGATGAAGAATGGGAAGTTCTTGATAGAAAGGCTCTAGGGTCTATAAGACTGAGTCTAGCATCCACTGTGATATCTAATCTATCACAGGCAAAGTCTACAGTAGAGTTGATGACTACGTTAGCAAATTTGTATGAAAAACCCTCAGCTTCCAATAAGGTATATCTTATGAAGCAGTTATTTAATTTGCATATGAATGAAGGTGGATCTGTTTCTACTCATTTGAATGATTTCAATGGAATTGTGAATCAATTAAGTTCAGTCAATATAGTGTTTGATGATGAAATAAAAGCTCTTTTGATATTATGTTCTGTGCCTGAAAGCTGGCATGGCTTAGTAATGGTAGTAAGTAATACTGCATCTGCATCAAATATTTTGAAAGTAGAGGATGTTGTTAGTGTTATCTTGAATGAGGAAATACGTAGGAAAAGCACAGAAGAGGCATCTGGGAATGCTTTAAGTTTTGAGAGCAGGGTAAGGTAGAAAGAGAAGAGAAAGAAAGGTAGATCAAAATCCAAATCTAAGGGGAAAGGTAGATCTAAATCCAGAAATGGCAGAAGGCCACAATGCTGGAACTGTGGAAAGATGGGGCACATAAGCAGAGATTGTTGGTCAAAGCCTAAGGAGGACAATCAACACGAAGGAAAGGAAGAAGCCAAGGTTGCAGGTATTGCACAAGATGCTTTAATTTTCTCTCTGCATAATAATATAGAATCTTGGGTGTTAGATTCCGGTGCATCTTTTCATGCTACCCCTAGTAGGGAATATTTTAGTGACTATATCCATGGAGATTTTGGAATAGTGTATCTAGGGGATGATGAGCCCTGTAAAATAATTGGCAAAGGTAAAGTGCAACTGAAGATGCAGAATAGCAACACATGGGTGTTGAGAGATGTGATGCATGTTCCTAGCTTGAAGAGAAATTTGATTTCTGTAGGAAAGTTAGGGGATGAGGGTTGTACAGTAACTCTCACAGTAGAATCTTGGAAGGTGAACAAGGGTGCACTTGTTATGGCTAGAGGTAAGAGAGAAGGTACTCTCTATTTGTGTAATTGTGTTACTAATAAATCTCCTTTTGTATTATCTACTTCAGATGTGGATGCTAAATTGTGGCACTCAAGGCTTGGCCACATGAGTGAGAAGGGGATGTCAATTCTTAAGGCCAAAGGTATGCTTTCAGATTTAAAAGGCATAGATCTAGAGTTTTGTGAGCATTGTGTATTTGGAAAATAGAAAATGGTTAGTTTTCTCAAGACTGGGTCTACTAAGAAGAAGCATAAGTTAGAGCTTGTTCACACAGACGTGTGGGGACCGGCTCAGGTTGCTTCCATTGGAGGATCATAGTACTATGTATCTTTCATAGATGATGCTACAAGGAAGGTATGAATCTATTGTATTAGAAGAAAATATGATGTATTTGAAACTTTTAAAGTTTGGAAAGCTATGGTTGAGAATGAAATAGGTAAAAGATTAAAGTGCCTAAGATCAGACAATGGCGGTGAGTTTTGCAGTCATAAGTTTAGAGATTATTATTACATGCATGGAATCCACAGGCAAAGGATGGTTCCAAGGACACCTCAATAGAATGGAATTGCTAAAATGATGAACAAGACAATAATGGAGCATGCAAGATGTATGAGATTGCATGCTGGTTTGCCCTTACAGTTTTGGGCACAAGCTGTTGACACTGCAGTACACCTGATTAACAGAGGACCCTCTACAGCTCTAGATGGTGATATCCCAGAAGAGGCATGGATAGGTAAAAAGGTTGATCTCTCATATCCCAAAGTTTTTGGTTGTGAAGCCTTTGTGCACATAGATAAAGAAAATAGAAAGAAGCTTGATGCTAAGTCTATGAGGCGCATGTTTATTGGCTATGGCTCAGATGATTTTGGTTACAGATTGTGGAATCTAGAAACTAACAAGGTAATCAGGAGCCATGACGTTGTTTTCAACAAAAGAGTGAAGTATTGTGATCAGCTAAGGAAGCTAAATCAATCTGAGCAGAGCAATGGTGAATTAGACAAGGTGAAAGTCCAAGATGAGCTTGCAGGAAAAAGAAATAATCACTTTTAGGAAAACACAGAGACCGATGTTGGCAGGGTACAAACCAGCATCGGCAGTACAGAAATCAGCGTCGACTGTACAGAGACTGACGTCGATAGGATAGGTACCGAGGTCAGTCAGGAAGAACCAACGTTGGACAGTAATAGGTCTGGAGGTGACTGAGGTCGGTCACTGTCAGAGAATTTGGGTGGACAGTGTGTTGTGAATGAGTCTCAAACACCCATCAGGAGGTCAGAAAGGGTGAGTAAGCCTCCAATTAGATATTCTCCTTCTTTATTTTATTTATTGCTAACTGATAGTGGAGAACCAGAGAGTTTTGAAGAAGCAATATAGGTGGAGTCCAAGAGTCAGTGGGAGCGTGGCATGGTTGAGGAGTTGGAGTCCTTAAGAGAGAACCAAACATGGGATTTGGTTGAATTGCCAGTTGGTAAGAGAAAACTCAAGAATAGATGGACCTACAGGTTGAAAGAAGGTGAGAATGGATAGATGAGATACAAGGCCAGATTGGTGGTAAAAGGATTTTCACAAAAGCTAGGTATTGACTTTGGTGAGATTTTTTCTCCTGTTGTTAAAATGACTTCTATAAGGGTTGTATTGTCTTTGGTTGCTTTTGAGGATTTGCATCTTGAGCAGCTAGATGTTAAGACAGTGTTTCTTCATGGAGACTTGGATGAGAAAATATATATGGAACAACCAGAAGGATTCAAGGTCAAGGGTAAGGAGAAGTTTGTGTGCAGATTGAAGAAAAGCTTGTATGGCCTCAAGCAAGCTCCTAGGCAATGGTATTTAAATTTTGATAGATTTATGACTGAGCATGGCTACAGTAGGTGTCAGTCTGACCATTGCATGTATTTCAAGAGATTTGACAACTGTAGATATATTATTCTATTGTTGTATGTAGATGATATGCTGGTTGCAGGATCTCACAAGAAGGATATCTCTGAGCTTAAGATGAAATTAGCTCAAACATTTGTTATGAAGGATTTGGGATCAGCAAAGAAAATCCTTGGCATGAGCATTAAGAGAGACAAGAAAAATCATAGGTTGATATTGTCTCAAGAAGATTATGTGGACAAGGTGTTGAAACGGTTCAATATGCAAGATGCTAAACCGGTAAGCACACCTTTGGTTGGAAATTTTAAGTTAAGTAAAGAACAATGTCCTAATTCATATGATGAGGTAGAGTACATGAGTAAGGTTCCATATTCTTTTGTAGTAGGGAGTTTGATGTATGCAATGGTGTGTACTAGACCGGATATTGCCCAAGCAGTGGGAGTGGTAAGTAAGTATATGGCCAATCTAGGTAAGGAACATTGGAAAGCAGTTCAATGGATCCTTAGATATCTGAGAGGAACCAGCAGTAGGCACTTGTGCTATGGAGGTTCAGATACTTCTCTACATGGTTATGTAGATTCAGATATGGCAGGTGATTTAGATGGCAGGAGGAGCACTATAGGTTATATTTTCACTGTAGGTGGAACGGCGGTTAGCTGGATATCTAAGTTGTAGAAGGTTGTTGCCTTGTCAACTACAGAAGCAGAGTATATTACAGCCACAGAAGCTAGCAAAGAGATGATATGGATGACATGGTTCATGGATGAGCTTGGTAGGGAGCATGAGAGTTGTAGATTGTATAGTGACAGTCAGAGTGCAATCCATTTGGCTAAGAATTCATCCTTTCATTCAAGTACAAAGCACATATAGCTAAGGTATCACTTCATATGACAGGTATTGGAAGATGGTGAGTTAAAGCTGGAGAAAATCCATATAGATAGGAATCATACTAATATGTTAACCAAGCTGGTTACAAAGGAGAAGTTGAATCTTCATTCAACTTCTGTTGGTCTTCATGATTGAGTTGAAGATGGAGGAGCTAGAAGATGTTGCTGTACAGGTACTGGTGCAGTTGTTTATCTCCAAGTGGGAGATTGTTAGGGTGTGGAGCTAAAAGCTTCACCAAAGAGCATACATTATCAGTTTTAGGTCTACATAGACACTGGCGTCGGTCAAGAGCGATCGACATTGGCAAGGTGCAGTTGCAGAGGCACTGACGTCGGGAGAGGATCGGCTGACGGCGGTCACAGACAAGTAGCAAGAACCGATGTCGGTTACCTGTGCATCCAGAAAGCTATTTTCATGGACAGAAGCGAGTGTTTGCATGATGAGTTTGAGTTGTAGTCTCAAGCTCGCATCTCTATTATTAACAATAATATTTTTAGAGCCCTTGTTCAAGTAGCTTAACTGCTTGTTGGAAGTGCATGCTCAATTCTCCTAATTCTATATGTAGAATTAGATCTTCCTAGCTTATTGTAGTTGTAGTAGTTATTGTGAATTATTGTTGTAATTCATTGTATGTGAAGAATAGTACAGAATTGAATCAATCCAGGCTTATTGGAGTTGATTGTTCTTGAGAGAGAGAGCTCTTGAGGAATAGAGATCTATTGAGAGATCTATACATCTAGGAGAGGTGTGGAAGAAAGAAGTTTCTTCAATTGTATTCCTTTTGTAAAGAGTTTGTTAATACAATTTTTTAGGGTGGTTTCTTGTATCTCATGTTCTTGCTGTTTATCATTCTAGTTACTTGTCAATCTGATTTAATTCCACGTTTATTGCTTTCACAAGTGTAATCTATTGTTGGTTGATCACCAACATTCTTCTAACCAAAAAGAGAGCCAAGTGGAAGGAAGTACTCTAATCACCCCATAATAAAGATGAATAAGCATTTATACTAGGACTATATGAAATGGGGCCATCCCCACCAATCATAAAATAAAATGGAAAATGTCTAATGTGCATGAATAAAATAGAGGAGATATATGGCCATTATGAAGAGATATATCAGATGAAATAATAATACCATCATACATAAGACCTAGATGGAGGATTACCTAGAAAGATCCCCATACAACCAAAAGGACAAAAGGATATTGGAGGAACCTATAGGTAATGTGGCTAAATTTCTAAAGTAGGAGATTAATATCCTAGACAAATTTGAGCATGGGTATTAATAGGACAAAGAGATTTATCAAAAAAAATCTAACCTAGGAAGAGAAGGATTATAAGGAAGACTAGGAGAAAATGAGGCCATCCTTATATAATATATACATCATGATAGTGTAAAAATAGCTAGAGGGAATGTAGGAAAAGTATTCATGATAAACTAAAACGCAGGGTGTAAGTTAAACACCTATTATTTTAGGATGTACTATCATTATATTAGTTATCTTTGACAACATGATAATAACTATATTTTAACTTGTAATATTTTAGGGAGGAACCCATTCATGAGGTTCCTAATAAATCTAATGTCCCATACACCATAACTAGCCATCTGGTAATAGGTGTGTTCCTCCTAAACACTATGACTTTCACTACGAAACATGCTAGAAATGCTCACTTGAAGTTGGATACTAAATTAATTTGGTATAACTTGGTAAATTTAAAGACCTAGTTTTAGTAGTATGAAACTATAAGAGAGACAAGTAGGTCCCTCAAATAAGAATAAAATAATAACCTACTTATTGAGTGATCCCTATCACATGCCAAAATAATTTAGGTTGAGATAGAACCTTTGATGAATTGAATAAATTATGAGTATAAAATCAAGGACATAAATATTATATATATAAACATATACAACAAGATTTTATAAAATTGATATAGCCTCTTAGATAGGATTAATGCCACACATCCCTAATTTGATGAGGAAACTACATGTTTTGGTTGATGCACTCATTGAAAGGGAAAAAGATATATAATTCCCCATGCCAATTTAGAAGACACCTAATTCAAATGTTTTGAGTGACTAAAATATTATGAAGGAATAATAAAGACCCTTAACAATTGTGTGTTTGACACAAAACACCTTTTTAGGATTTTTTTTAGCAAGCCAGGATAATCTAATCATGATTGTCCTCTTAATAATATGGGAAAAGAAATTTGTCTATGTTGGTTTTCATTAAGAATAAACAAGAGGAGTGATCCTACTTATTTGAATAGGTGGAATTATTAACCAAAAAAATAGGTGTTTTGATGAGGAAATTAGATCTATAATTTTTAGAGGTTCAGGGAAGAACCTTGGATGAAGAAATCCTTCTATAAGAAGCCTACAAATATGGGTTGGATAAGCTTGGTGAGAATAAATTAATATGTTACACCCTTCCATGTTATAATCAATAAAATATAAAGGATAAACATTAATTTAGCCACAAAATAATAAATTATTCAACTTTCCATGTGTTATGGCATGATTTCTAGAGAGAATTGTGTAAAAACATTCCACACATTATGAACATTAGACCACAAAAGGAAGAGATACTTGATTGAAGATGTATAACTAGGTTAGTGTGGGGTAGCTATTGACCCTAGGTAATGGGATATATGATTGATAGTGGCCACATCATTTAGGAAGAAGGGATATAAATAATGGGAGTTAAATTCAACTAAATTCCCTCTAGCTTGTAGTACATCTAGATAAGCTATAGAATATGTGTATATCACATCATAACTACCTCATGACCATGGTAAGGTATTTGAAATAAGATGGCATATAATAAGTAATATAAGAGTTAAATATAGGCAATATAATAAATGTCACCAATGTTGACACCATGAATAATGGTAAGATAAGTGGGAGAATAAGGAGGGAGTATTAAAATTTTAAACATAGTTGAAGTTAGATGTCTTCCTACTCCACTTGAGCTCTATAAATTACCAACCCATATCAAGGATAATAGGTTGTTTATGGTTATTATTTTTTAGGTTGGATTTTTTATGATTGTTACTATTAAGGTTTCTAATGTTGAGTAGATAGTAGCTGAATAGGTAGTTAGAAAATAAGAATATTAGTTTGTATGTATATGGTGTTACTATTATAGAATATAAAGGGGGAATGTTAGAGACATGTTGCTTGAATAATAATTGTAGGAGATTCTATGTACCCTTCTCTAGTGTAAATATATTTTAATTAATTACTAATACAATTATGGTTCTAATCTAATAATGTAGCATGGTATGCTTAACTTTTATTTGGCTATAATTTTAATGTGGAATTAAAGGTCCATTGAGTTAGTTACATAGTCAATTTTAATTGTAGATGTATGTTTATAAGAACAATAAAGTGCCTAGATAAGACATAAGTGACATTGGAATTTTGGATTAATTTATCTACCCTTATATTAATAACATAATTATCAACTAACCCTGACCCAACATGTCAACTCTTTTTTGTGCTTCAGGTGAGTGAGGGGAATTATTTTTCTTGTGATATGCTAACATACGGGAGATTGTCATTAGGCACATAGTTTGGTGAACTTTTACCCATATCTTAGAGAAAATTAGCAATAGATATGAAAGTTCATGCTATAAAAAAAAAAAGATACATGGTACATAATCCTATAGGTTTTTATAGGAATATCTAATATAAAATGTGTAGGGTTTGTGATTACAAATCCATATCTTCCTAGCTAATGAGAAGTAGTGTAACTAGCATGGTCTTTTGTGATAAGACTCAACCCTTGAATGAACCTATTTAGAGTACCATCATTCTTGCATATCATATTATTACTATGATGCATTCCATAGATAAGTTAAAAAAATAAAAAATAAAATTTATATATAAATATCAAGTAAATTGAAGATAAACTTACACATGATCAAAATAATAAGTATACTACTACAAATTGAATCTCTAGCTTCCCTTTCAAAACCTATCTCTCAAAATATTTCATCTTAAACATCAGTGAAGATACAAACATATGTTAAATAATCAATCATGAAGAGAGCATAATATTAAAATATCTCCAAGTGAAAATATCATATACATGATTCAAAATAAATTGATCATATTACATTCTATCTATCTTATGCAATGGTCTAAATACTACTATTCTTATCATAAATTTCATGGTCATACCAAAAATAGGTGTCATGATTTAAAACATATAATACATTATGATTGGTGATGATATTATATTATACAAATCTATTAAGGCACCATTCAACTCAAATATACCATCTAATATTGAGAAACCAACTCAAATTATGGTTTCATCTCCCAAGGTAAAATTACTAAAACAAGAGTTATGTAAAGAAAACTTGCCTAAGTAAGAGGTACCTAAGAAATAATTCAATAAATAATATGTACCTAAAAATAAAATTTTTGCAAATGTGGTTTCCAAGGTGGAAACCGAAGATTCAAAATTTTTTATGGAGCCTTTACTCATTAATATTTACATAAAGTAAAAACAATACAAGAACCACATGAATAATGATAAAAATATACTTAATACATGTATTCTTTCTCTTCTTAGATATTTTTGATATTACATTGAACATTTAAGTAAGGCAGATTTACCTAAACAAGTCATAATAGGGTACACTTATTTATTTATATCTCTTGGTCACAATATTATTCTTTCTCTATTTCATGTTGACTCCCATGTTGATTAAGTACAATGGTATATTACAAACCCATTGATTGAATTAAATTCATGAAACACTCTTTCAATCTCATGATCATATTACATTTGTATTTTTAACATCATGAGACAAAGGTTAGATTCATTAGTATAAATAAAAAATAAATTTGAAATGCTAAAAATATCTTAAGAATGTGTCTTTGGATTGAGAAAAAATAATAAGAATGCAATTCAAAAGAGAAAACAACAACACAAATTGTATACCTTATTGAAAATATTTTGAAAATTTTATAATGTGATTGGATGTATGGATTAATTAAAATATTATTATTCGATGTGTGTGATCAAACGAGCAACATCATCCCTTGATAAATGGGCATTTTGGATTGGTAAGTGATGAGATTAATGTATGAGTGTTTCTCCAAAAGGTAAAAACTTAATTGGGTTATAAATACTTGCTTGTTATATTAAAAAATATCTATTAAGAAAAATTAGAGTTGTTGAAATGAGAGGGGGAACTCTCAATTTCTCAGATTTCCTGATAATTGTGAGCCATTGATATCATTCAAATATCAATGGTGGATAATAAGTAATCATTAAATGATAGAGGTTTAGGACTAAATATGTGAGATTTGGATGTGTTAATTATTTTAAATAATGAGGCATGGGTTATAACATGCCATGAAAGAAGGTTTGATTACATGGGGATGTGAAGAAATGTATTTAAAATTGGGTTTTTAATGGTTAGTATGTGATTGTCTTAAGATTTGTGGATATTTTATTTTTATTGATTTTTAAAAACTATAAATATTTAAAATCCATGCAATTTTCTATTAAGGAAGGATCGGTTAATTAATTTAGATGTATTAACTAATAGGATGTGATGTGAACTTTATGTAATTGGATGTGATTATGTAAATAATTAATTGGATAAAGGGTGATGAATAGTGTTTTGGATATTTATATTATTCTAGATCGAATATTGATTAATAATTTAGGGATGATGTTAGTGTATAATTAACAAATAGTTAAAATTAACAAGAAGTGTCCACTTTCATGTGTATACATTTTCTTTGTATTTGAAAGGATATTAAGAGACATTGAGTAGATTAAGGATTTTCATAGAAATAATAAGCCAAAAAAGGTGGATGAAAGATATGTGATGATGGATTAAAGAATGTGATGGACGATTCCACCTTGAGAGTGAATTCATGGATGAAGGACATGGATGGGATATCAAAATTGAGAGGATGAGGATAGAATGGATGGGTCTAAAAAAAGAGATTAACTCACTTGAGATAATTATTACACACTCTATTTTTTTATGATGATGGATTGATTTTCCCTAAGTAGGGTATATTTGAGAAGGATATATCCTCAAATAAATTGTACACCTTGATTTTTCCCAAGCATGGTGGATTTAGGAATGAAATATATTGAAAAGATGTGGTCTTGTATTTGGGAATGCTCCATCCTAATGATGATAAGATACACACTTTATTTTTTATAAATTAGGGAACATTTAGGAATGATCCATCTCGATGATGATAATTTGAATGCTTGATTTTCCCCAAGTAGGGCATATTTAGGAATAAAATATCCTAAAACGTTGTGAACTTGGATTGGATAGATGGTTGATTAATTTTACCAAAGTAGGGTAGATTTATGATAGATACATCTAGATATAAGATACACACTTTGATTTTCCAAAGTAGTACATATTTGGGAATGAAATATCCTCAAAAAAATGTGGGATTGAATTATATGGATGGATGATTGACTAATTTATTTATCTATTAGTAGATTTGTAAGTATACATCAAGGTTTTAATTGATTGCATAGACTAAGGATTGGATTATCTCTTTAATGGATGATTTATGTGTGAGGACAAACATACCCCCATTTTTATACTTTTACAAGATCGTTACACTTTTAAATGTTTTAAAACATCTATACATTGAATTGGCTTTGAAAAGGTCATTTTTTATTAGAATTTGAATATCATCCACTTGAAGGGACATGAAACTCTGCATATCTAATCAAGATCATGATTTATAGACTAACACTACTAATGGCTATTTTTGGATGTTGAAGTATAGGTTCCATGGAGAAAGGGAGGGTTCCCAAGTAGAAAACCCTATGATTTGAAATCAAAATTATAGTAGAAGTTTAATGAAAAACCATATTTCTTTTTTTGAAAAAAACCCTTAGTCTAATTTTATATTAAGGTTTGATCATGTTTCTGACATGACCAAACCTTAATATAAAATCATACTTAGACCTTTTTCCCCATTTTTAACTTCCTAACCTTTCCTAACTATTATCCTAGTCTCCCCTTTTGTTTAGCCTAGGCTTTAATATTAAATGTCCTTGTCTTTATTAACACAAACATCATCTTAAGATCAAAACCTTAATCTAAATCATTATGCATATCAGGTCCTAACCCAATGATTTGATTTAATCATAGATATAATGGCTCTCACTTCCTAGAAGATCTAATCTAATGGTCTGAGATCATCCAAGAAGAGCCATGCATTGACATCACTTTCTATTAAAAATTTCTTATAGGATTTAATTTGATAGTCTCACTCCTATCATTTGACATTCATGAGGATGTCTTTGAAATTAATGAGGCCATCAAGTTGAACCTAATCCATGTTTTTACCTAATTTTGAAGGGGACCACATTGGTTTTTTAACCTTAGGATTAGCATAATAAACTCTATCTCTAAATTCATTGTGTTTATTCACATAGTTAACTTAGGACTAATCATTTGACTTAAGTCTATATGTGACTAATCAATGACAAAATTATTGTATTTTTATAGATCTAATGATCTACATTCAGCCTCAGATCTTGATCTAACTATATGAAGTCAAAAGAGTCCCTAATAGTTCAAACCTAGTGAACTTCAACCTCCTAGATCATGATCAACAACCCTCACTATGTCATCAATCTGATCTAATAGCATTAATTCTTTGATCAATAATCCTTGATATGTGATCATATAAACTAAGGACATAATTTAAATTTGAAGATTCATTGTGTTTTTAAACATAATATGACTTGAAGACTCAAACCTAAGTCCTCATAGACGGAAACTAAAGACTAAATTTGACAGTCTTAATCCCATCATTCTATGTTCATGAGGAGATCTTTGACATTAGTGAGGACATCAAATTTAACCTCAGCTAACTTTTAGCCTAGGTAAAAGGGGCATTTTAAAAACCCTTAAAAAGGGACCCTAGCATATTCATATGGAAAACATAGCATAAAATACCTTAACCTAAGTTTGTTAGTATTTATTAACATAAATAAACCTTAGGAATATATAATTCAAACCTAAATTTTATTAAGACCTGAGACTAATTAAGTTATGTGTACCTTGTAAGATCTAAAAAACCACATTTTATCGAGGTTCTTGATCTAATGGATTGAAATCAAGGATGAATTTTCAATCAAAGATGCCAAAATTTGATATCTCGATAGGTGGAATAACCACACTTATTCCAACACCAAACTACAAAGTCATATCCTGATAAAGAAAAATATGCCACTTGGTGTAACTAGGTAATTCAAGATGTAAACAACCAATCAAAGGAAACCTCCATGATCTTAATCAATGGTTTACACTCATTCAGGGATCCTAATCCAATGAATCAAAGATAAAAGACTTGATTTTCAAACCAATAGCTAGTTTTTAGAAGAATTTTCATAGATAAGGCCACATGGGCATGATGTAAGCACTAAATGACAAATCCAAAGATTTGGTGCACCCAAAAAGATAGAATTTTCATATGTGAGGCTATCCATAAGATCTAAGACATGAATGAATTTATGAAGTCCACCACCTTCACTATTAAAGCTATAAGAAACCCTAGTAGAACAACATAAAGCCCTAATTCTTGACTTTTGAGACATAATTTCATTAAATAAGCTTAAATTTCATCTTGAGAAATTAAAAGTTAGTCATACACCCAAGGCAATTAGGGAGTCATGGCAACAACTAGGCAATAATGGAATCAAGAGGCGAAATTGTATTTGTCTATAGATAATGAGGGAAGATGTTTTGGGGACATAAAATTAGACATTGGGGCATTCAATAATAAAATGAAGAAATGGTATGAGATCATAGTTGCTATTGAGGAAATGTAGCCTCTCACTTCCAATGAATAAAGGATCATAGTGACCAAGAGGAGATTTGATTACTTGGTTACATTTTAGATGAATGGTTTCCACTAAGCAGCTACAAAACTAGAGGTTCTCCATTGCATATATATCCTTGCACCTATATTTGTCAATTTTTATATTAATGGTGATTGGATAGTTATATAAGATGTGTCAAAAGGGATAGAATACACTACCCTTGTAGCTTTTGAGGGCTACTATAAACTCCCTAAGACTCATATAGACCTCCCCACCATCAAGGAGTAGACAACCAAGAATAATATCGACACTATTTTAAGACCTTATTTAAAATAGGGAACTCACATATCCAAGAACCATGATGGGAAGATCCCTATTATACAATTTAGGCAAGGCGTTATGATCATCATGACCCTATATAGTAGATATTTAGGGGTAGCTTCCACAACCTATTTCAATTCCATATGGGTTTCCCACATATATTTCATAGTAGAGGAGAATTTAACTCCACTTATTGGAGAACTAATTAGTATTGACTTGGGAAGACAATTCTATGGCATAAAAAGGAAGACCAACTAATAATTCACCATGATGTCTTATTTTTTTGACTCATTGATGACCTTAACACATATTCCTTATATCAATAATTGGTCCTCTCATTGAAATATTACCATATCCTATCATTATTCAAAATTATATGTCTTTAAATATAGGGTTCACATGCACTTCATTTGTGATTGCATATATCCTACTTTGGTGAAGATTATCATAGGGAACCCCATACCCAAATTGTACCCCATCATCAAGAAATATGTAGATCCCATGGGTGACATATGGTATTACCTAGATTTCACCATCATTAGGATGGAAAGAGTCATGACATAGCCATGTAGATTACCACTCGATGTCCCTACCAAATTGGATGAATAGGAAATTGATTCCCAACTACTTCAAGGGATTGATAATATATGTAGAGAGAAGAGGAAGGGAATTTTGCATCCTTTTCCATTCTTGATTGGAAAAACCATGATCCATGGCTAGAAATAGTTGGATGTTATGTCTCTACATAGATATGCCTTCTATTTTCAAAATGATGACCTCAAGCAATGGAACCTAAATAACAAAGTTGTCCTCCATCTACAATCCAAATAGCTGACCAAGGTGACCTATAAGCATGGAGTTAGCCCATATGACCATTTATACACCAAGGGTGCAAACTTTGAGGAAGTGCAAGCCAAGTGTAGGTAACATGGCTTCAAACATGATTATATATTACAAAGGGAGGAAAAACCAACTAGATAAATATGGCAGGTAAACCATTTACAATAGCATCTATTACTCTCCAACTCAATTTCACCTCTATGACTACCACAATAGTAGGTTCTCCAAATTAAAGTACCTAGTGAGATGAAATTAGAAGAAAGGATGAGAGAGGGTTATTCATAATCAGTTGCACCTCCAAGTCCACCTTCTTCAGTAGAGCACATTGATATGATTTCCCTAGAACCATATGAAATAGTTGAGGAATTATTCAAAGATATTGTAGATAAATCTGGTTTAGATCAAGAAGATGAGGGAATTAACGAAGCCACAATTGATTTGTCACAAGATAAAGAACCCCAACAAATTGAGATGGAAAAAGGGAAGGAAATATCTTTGGATTTAGTCCCTGGCTCATAAAAGAAAATATAATTAGAGTTAGATCTTATTCTTGGGTCCTCCAATAGACCAAAAATGACATGGACCCATCCTACTAGTGAAATTATCTTGTTTAGTGATGACTTACCGATAAATAGACCTATCATCCCTAACTGTTCATATATGGAAAGCACCAAAATATTCAATCCCCATCACATTCAATGGCACTTACCAACACTACCAATATTGATACCCATGATGTTATCAAACTTGGGATTAGAGAGCTCATGAAGGGGAAGGCAGAAAGGAGGATTGTTGAGGCAACTAAAGAGAGTGGTAAAGGAATGAAGGAGTTTAGAGCATCAAGTGATACTAGGGTTGAGATCTAAGAGGTACCCACATTCTTTAAACCAACAACCACTATGCATTATAATCTAGACACAACTAAGTTTGAGAAGGTAAAAACAAAGGAGGACACTATAGGCATTGAGGAGTTCACCATCCAAAGAGTGGATCTTGTTGTGGTTCTAACTCTTATGCAAATGAAAATAGTAGGGGAACACCCCATCTATCAAAAGTATAGATCATGTTTGATTGAGGCCCAATCAGTAATGACCTTAGTTGGGGTCAATGGAATGAAATAAAGAATCATCAACCTAGAAAAGGAGAAGAAAGCCTTATAAGCACATGATGCATTTCTAGTCCCTAAGCACTTATTGAATATGATGAGCAAGTCTCTTCCTAACATATTTGAGGGATTAAAGACCATGAATCTCAAATTAAGTTCCTTGACCCATCAAGATAAGATGACAGAGGCATTAATCATTCAATGGTAGGACTCCAAAGACCAGACAACTGAATTGATCACTATACATACTACAAAATAGGTCTAGGACATTAAATTCATTAAACTAGGACATTTGAACATCCTCCTAGGAGTCATAATGGATAAAATAAAGGACCTAAGGACCTAGCATAAAAATTTCATGAAAGAGGACACTGACTTGATAAACAAAATGGAGAAACTCTTGGGGAACTTATTGGGAAGCCCCTCTCAACCCATTGCCATGAGCCAAATAGATGATGAATAATTCAAGAAAATGGTTAATATTATCATTGAGAACATCAAAGAGAACAAAGGCTAGTATATCAAGGACAATCAGAAGTTCCTTGACATCATCCTTACCTCAAGAATGTAGATTTCAAAGGAAAAATGCATCCAAAAACTCATGGCCAAAGTGACAAAGAGTTCAATATATTGGTAGATCAACAAGAGGATTATTTGATGAAACTTGTATTAGATTTTGAGTTGATTAAAGAAAATCACACTAGGGTGAAGGACATCCTTAAGCAAAGATAACCAAGAGGAGCCACTAATGTAATATGAAAATAATATTCTTTTGTAATGCATATATGCTAGTATATTATCATATATTGGTTATATTTATCAATTTGACATAGGAATTCATGTGTACTATAATATTTGTATAAAGGAGAATTGTCCTTTTCATACATATAGATGTTTTGAGAAGTTAATCGGTACACCATCTGTGTCATCTATAAATAGGCAAGAGTTATCATTTTGTAAGGGTGAGACTCTGAGAAATTGTATATAAGAAAGCATTTTAATATAACTAAGGAAGTTTGAAATGATTGTCTGAATAGTGTGTTGAAAGACAATGCTATCTCTCAATTTCATGTTAATATCTTAGATTTGAATGGTTCTTTGAATTTTGAGCTAAATTTTCTATCATAAGGTTGTTAATTTATGATACACTAAATTAGATGAAAGATCTTAGGTATACTTAATTTCATTTTCTCTAGATTTGGATGTGCTCATGTTATTCATGTTACAATAGTAAATTCTTTAAATTAAATCTAGTTCCTACTTGTGGTTTATATATTTCCTTTGATGTTTTCCTAGTTTATGATGGAATTTGGGTTCATGATATTTGAGATTGAAGCCTGCAATCACATTTTATTTTCTTCCTTACACTCCTTTTTTATAATTTTTTTATCAAAGCTCACTTTAGTTGAAGATCATTGTTAATATCCACTTAGGTTAGTTTGTGGATCATAAATGTCACAAAATTTCAAATATATAAGACCCTAGTGGCTCGCAACCACCAAATTAAACAAATATTGTGGACAACTCTCACACTATGTGTCTATTCCACCACAAACATCCCAAATTGTCACAAACTACAACTCATGCCCTAGATCCTTAGGATCCTAAAATTAGAAGTGTTCATCAACACTAAGAGCACTTGTGAGAAAGTTAGAAGCATCAACATTATGTATAAAAATTAAGTTGATAGGTTGATGTATAAGTATAGGATGATGGTATAATGAGTATTAAATGAAAAAAAACTCATAAAAAATAGACACACAAGGATGCCCCAAGTGATGAAATAATGATTGGATAAGCATACAATTAGATATGGATAATTAGTTTAGATGAAATTATGGAAATAATAAGAATTAGAATGGAAGTATAAAGAACAAGAATGGGAATGGTTATAAGAATGGCTAAGTTAACCTTTGAAACTCCATGTAATAAAGCATCGCCTAAATAATTTGAATGGACCTCAATCAAATGTATTTCTCCTAAAAAGGTAGGAATATAATGGGAAATAATGAGAAATATATGTTGATTTGAAGTTGATAAATGTCAAATAGGGATTAAATGATTTTATTTTAAAAAAATATTTTACAAGGGCATAAACTATTGCCTTAGTGTGTCTATGATGACTTATCTAAAATGTGCATAAGGACTAATCCATGATATAACACATAATTTCCAAATATTAACCATGAAATCAAATACCATTAACCCTTATCAATGATTCTTTAGTCTAAGTGCAAAGATCCTTGATCCTTAAGTGGCTTCCCACCTACCATTGTGCTTTGTAAAGAAAAGATCTTAGTTCTCTTTAAAGAAATGATTAAATTCTAGTAAAGATGGCTTCAATTTTTAAGGATTCATAGTATTTGAGATTAGGACAACTTATTTTGGTTGGAAATTAACAATTCTTTATGAATCTTGAATTTAAGTCACAAGTGGCAAAAAATGGTCATATTTGCATAATTCAATACATATTGGAGCTTGTTTAGTCAAAGATCAGTGTCCTTTGTCCCATTATGAGTAAATATTTACAAAATAGGCTTAGTGTGTAGGTTAATTGTTGTTCTTTATGAAATTTAAATTTAAACACCATATTTCAAACAAGATCCTTAATATTTAAGCTAGAATTACCAAGGATCAAGACCAGATCACATTTATAGACTAGAGAACCCTTACTCAAGATAGAAACTCATCAAAGAAACAAGACATATATAAGAAGGCATAGGCATTCCAAGTCTCTACCATCTTCATCCTTTAAAGGGGTTCCTACATTTAATATTCATCCAAATATGGCATGGCTTGGATGTTCCCCCATCAATGTACCAGGTGTAGTTCATGACATACTATGTAATCCTAAAAAGTATTTGCCAATACTTTATTCAACTGGTGTTGTAACTATAGAATAACATGTTAAATATTTCAAGGCTACTTTAAGATTTTTAAATGTTATCCATGAAGATATAAAATGTATGTTGTTTCTATTTGTATTAAGGATGTTGTATATGAATGGTTCCTCAATTTTCCTGATAATTGTATTACCTCATAAAATAACTTTGACACTATATTTATTGATCAATTTTGAAAGATAATAAGTCCTTAAATCATTTATCACTAATTCAAAACCATTAAGAGGGATGTAAGTGAACTTATTATATCCTTCAATGCCAGGTTTCAACAGATGTTTAGCAAACCATGTATCTATACAAACCTAATGATGATTTAGATTTAGAAGTTTACAAAGATGTAGTGGACCCTCTGAATTTTGTGTTTTTAAAAAGGTCCCACCTAGATATCAATACATTGGCACAAGGTTATTCTGAAGTGGTGGTTATTAGTGACTAAATCCAACCACAAGGGAAGATGGATTATTCTATTCCAAACATTAACCCATAGATGCTTGTATTGAAACTTTTCCAAAATAATAACCAAAATACTCCAACCATGAACCAACTCCCTACTCTAAATTTATTACCTACTAGCCATGTTGTTCTTGATCAGAACCTAGTTTTCTTAAGTCATCAAGATACTATTGGATCTCACACTAGTGACCAAAAGGATTTAGTGCCAATCAATGGCACTAACAATAACTAAGTCCAAATATGTAAAATCCATAAGAATGAGAATGAATATATATTAAAGATGGTCAAAAAGCTCAGTACATATTTATTACAACTACAAAAACAAGTTGGCATTGCTAATGACAACTCTGAAAGGAACTTCACCTTCAAGAATTTCAACAGGCCTGGAAATAGATTTTAGAATGATAGCTTGTACAACAAAAATGATAGTGACCCTTCTTCTAGCAAGAAGACCATGGATATCAATCTCATGGATATTGCCTTGCTAGACTAATTTAGGGTACATGCCACATCTAAACATGGTGAGATTGATTGCATTGAGTTTTGAAAAGCTTTTGAATATTTTTGAAACTAACATGACACATTTGAAGTAGTCTCAAACAAAAATAATACTAAAAGTCCTTCTAGGTCTAAGTCATTTGGCCAAGTGCACATGGTAGAGACATTCCAATTCCATTTACAAAAGGATAATGAGCCCAAAAACATTCTTGAAGAGATTCAATTATTCTATCAATTCTTGAAAACCTACCCTCTAAGAAATAGAGAATAAAAATAGCCATTGACTACTTAAACTCCCCCTAAAAATTATGGGACTCTTATAGACACTACAACAAGGAATGATCCTCAACAACCTAAGGGAAGTTCTTGTAAACCTAGTATTGAACCCTCAAGAAAGACTGGTTACAACATTATGGAGGATATAAAGAAGACCAAAGCCAACATCACTCTACATGAGATAACATAGATTATAGAACAAAGAGACCTAGTCTTGGAATCATTGTCAAATAAACCTGGTAAGCCTCCAAAATGTGATAGTGTAAATGTAAATATTCAAATAACTAAGGTATAATCTCCACTGTTCCTACTCATAGTCAGGATATTTGGAAAGAATGTCCATAATTGCCTTTTATATTATAGAGCCTCAACCAACATCATGCCTATAGGGATATGTGAACAACTTGGGTTGACTCTAATCATATCTAATAGGGTGGTCATGTAATTAGAAAAGTCAAAATTCAAAGTCATTAGGGAGTTATTTAATGTGAATATGCAATTAGCGAGTGAACTAAGAGTTGAATAATTCATGGACATACAAGTGTTGGATATCCCTAGTGTTTATGGGTTGATCCTTAATAGAGAGTAGAATAAGGCCCTAAATAGATACATGTATACTGACTACTCCCACTTATGGTTACCTTGGAATGGTGTTTTAAATAAAATAAGGGTGGAAAGAGAGTGAAGGATGAAACACATGATAACATAGTATAATGTTATCAATGAAAAGGTGAACTTCTTAGATTCTGATATGGGAATATTCACTTTGGAAGCTAGGAAATAACTTGGTTCCAAGAACCCTCCTCTAATTCCTAGCCTATGGAGACTATATGTTGAGGGTTTCGGATGTAAGTTAGGATCCAGAGATGGTATTGTATTGATAGACCCTATAGACAAACAATATCATGTATATTATAAATTGAAATTTTCATGCATTAATAACTTGGTTGAATATGAAGATATCATCTTAGGGTTTGTAACTCTATATTAAGAATAAGGTCAAGGAACTCCTTGTTTATGGATATTCTGAACTTGTGGTCAATCAAGTAGGGAGAAAGTACCAATGCAAGCTATCTTACCTTAAGAGGTACAAGTTCAGGGTTTGGGATTTGGTAGAATCTTTCAATGCTTTTAACATCATGTCTATCTTGAAGGAAGGAAATCAGTCTTTCTACGATATTTCTCCTATTATATCTAATATCATGGCCAGTCATGATTCCCCAAACTCCAGCATTGAGCTAGTATCATGCCCCTCAGTCTTGGACAATGTGAATCATTTTCAAGTCTTCAATGATGATCTATAAACTAGCACTAATTTTTTAGCAAAAAATTTACCTTCGATACTTGTAGAAAATTTATTAAAAATACCAAAAATTAATTCAAAAACAATCAACTAAATAAAATTAGTTCAATAAATACACTCCACACTACATAAGAGTTAATTATGGATTTTGATAATGCCTATGTCTCCAAGTTCACTTATAGTATGAACCAATCCATTTCCTTGAAAAGTGAGTACATGGAAAATTTATCACAATTTTAAAATGGAAACTCTAAGATTTCATAAAACTCAATAAATAAAGCTTTATAAAGTCTTGGTAAACCCATGAATAGACTTTTCACCTTATAGTCGTGTAAATGTAATCTCATAATCTTGTGGGTTTCCTACTAAAAGTATCAAATATAGACCTATAAAATGGTCTTAAAAAATCATCATATAGATTTAAACACACCATTAAAATAATATCATAGTATAAGACAAATCCCTAGTTTATACTGATAACTAAAAACCTCTATAAGTCCCTCAAAACATGAGATCTCTGCAACTAGTCTATTATGGATTATACACAGTCTACAAAGGCTTCATTTTGAGGCATTAAAAAGTAAATAAAATTGCCTCATATATAGACACTTATCATATGGATGGAACCATATCGGAGTCCATAAAAAATCTCTAGTTTACTCTAAATTCTGGAGATGCCTCCAAGTACCCCAAAATTGAAGAAGAGTGAAGACTAGTGATTAAGCCTGCATTGTCTCCATGAATATACCTTGACTTCAATTAAAAGTTTGAGCACATTATATAGTGATTTGGTCCATAGTTTTAATATTGGGTCACTTAAGCTTTTTATAAAAATGGCATGGTTTGAATCCCCATCGGTAATGGCTTTAGGCTAATTTAAATCCTTTTAATCCCATATTTGGGATATGAAACCAAATAAAAGACTTTTAATAGCCTTATCTCCACCTTGTTAGTCACCAATATGGTTTTTGATGGATAAGGAACTTATATAGTTGGAGAATGTTTAGATAATATTCATGTGGATGTTGGATGGTTCCACATAGAATTTTGGGATGTGGAAAACTTGGAAGGTAGCATCAAGGTTGGAGAAGATTATGTGGATGTCATGGCATGGTAATTAAGTAATTACATAAAACTATAGTCAATAGTTGACTATAAAAATTGAGCATGGAATAATAATTGGTGGAAATCCACGTGGTGTATTAAGGAGCCACCATGTGGACCACTCCAAATGTGACACTTGTTGACATCTAACTAGATGCTCTATAGCTATATCAGTGGTAGGGTCCCCCTCTGAGACAAAAGTGGACTCCACTGACTATGGTCCCCATGGCCAAATCTTTACTGAATACACCTATCAAATATGAAGACAAGAAACCAAAACTAATATTTTTTCATAAATTGACTACCACATGTCACGTTCTCATTGGTCCATGTTTCTACCATGTCATCACTTTGACCAAGTTTGACCGTAACTTTGATTAGCCATAACTTACACATACATACTCTATTTTTTGAACCATAAAATGTAATATAAATATTGAAAAAAGATATACATCATGTAAATAGTTATAAAGAGTTCCATGATGGTCAAATTCTATAGTTTTACCAGCTTTGACCTACTTGGACTAGCTACACAAGGAGCATACAGGCTCCATTTTCTGCATTTTATATACCATTGGAAAGGTCTCAACAGGCTCCACATAATGGTTTATGTTTTATTATAATTTAGGACATTTTATTAATTTTAATTTGAATCAATCCTTTGTATTATGAAGGATTTTTTTCCTCAAAAATTTGGTACCCAACTTGATCCTTTAAAATTCCAGTCAGTTTTGAAGAATTTTGATAGTCTTTATTAGTCTATTCAAGTTCTATAACCACACCTAAATTTTTTGGAAAAATTGATTGATCACATATTTTAAAATTCCTTTTCTACTTCATGGACATCAATAGACTCTACATAGATCTCAGTTGTGATGGCTTCCTTTTTTGCATGACTTCATAATAAGTTCTACACAGATAAGCCTAGTGATCTCTTTTATTATTGCTAAATGGTTCTCTACAATAGAAGTACTTGTGGACCAAATGCTTCCTAGGTTTGCTAAATTGTTTTCTATAGAATAATATAAATAGAAAGAAACATACCCTAATTTACATATACTATTTCTAATGGAAAATGTCTACCAGAATGTGAGAAGACAACTTGAGTATGATAAACTTGTCACTTAATTCTTCTCTATAGGTGACTGAACAACAAAAAATACTAAATTTTTTTTAATGCATGTATATATAGATACAAACATTTCCCCTTGGGTCTTTCATAAACTATACTTGATGTTTGTTCCAATATTCCCTATATGGGTCTTATTCATAGATCCTAACTAGCACCTTATTTATTTGGTTTTATAAGTATGTACAAATGGATAAACCCAAAATGCACCTAGGATTTATTATCAGCTATAGAATCTAAGTGTGGGTCTGACTCCTTTAATAGTCTCTCTATGAATCATCATGTGACTCACCTTTAGGTTCTTGATGGTCACCTAGTACATATGAGTTTGATGTCTAACCAAAATCATCATGACTAGGTCTACATACCTATCCTATATTGAACTACATGTTTTAAGTGTGATCTAAGTGAAGCTCTATGCATTCATATATGAAAGATGTTTTTTGAGTGAAGAGATATTTCATAGAACCATCCCATCCATCTCTAATGGGATGATATCAAGAGTCACCATGTCTTAGAACCATCTCCCAACTATAAATTACAAGGTGCAATAACTTATCACAATACCTCATATAATTCCATTCCATGTGCCAACTATTTTATCATGTGGTAGTGGTAATGTTGGCAAGCCCAATCAATGTACTACATCAGTGGTCACATAACCTATTTTGATGTCATCATTTAAAGTAAGTCTAATGACACATCCCTCTAAAATGACTAGAATACTCTATCCAAAGGGTCTCATAGATTATAATACAATATCTAGAGGTCTAAATGGTGTCCTCTATTGAACTAGGGATTCTTAATAGCTAGTCTTTCTTCTTTATGTGTTCCTCTACTGGAACCTCTATGATGCACATTCAAGATGTCACAACTAGAAATATTCTACCACATGTCCATGTCTTGAACAATGACTACATATTAGACTGACTAAAGTACTGGGATCATCTAGATGATGTTTCTTCTATCTTGACTCTTCTTATTACTGATTATAAATAGAATCAACTTTTTGGTAGAGTTTAATGATTTTCTGATCTTGAGTGCCTTGATGGGCACTCTTATTCACCATCATGGTATTTATGTTGACCATCCTCTATGTCTACTCTCTTTTTCATGACATAATCAATTATATCATCATGACCAATATCAAAATCATTATGGGAAATTGAATCGATGAGTATAAATCCATGGTTGTAAGTAGGTCCCAAATAGCCACACACACTATAAAAAAGTTATTAATGATATGTAAAAACAATTATGATACCAAATTTGATTTTTAAATTGGCACTAATTTTCATGAAAAAAGTTTTTCTTGGATCCTTGTAGGTAAATTATTAAAAATACTAAAACTTGATATGTAAACAATCAACTAAAGAAAATCAATGTAAGAAATACACACCACACTACACAAGAGTTGATTATAGATTTTAGCAATGTCTATATCTCTTGGTTCAAATATACTATGAACTAATCCATTTCCTTGATAATTAATTACATGGCCAATTCTTCACAATTTTCAAATGGAAAATCTAAGATTTCATACAAATCAAGAAATAGATATTTAGAAAAGTCTTGGTAAACCCATGAATAGACCTTCCACCTTACTATCGTGTGAATGCAATCTCACAATCCTATGGATTTCTTGCCAAAAGTCTCAGATACATACTTATAAAATGATTTTAATAAAATTATCAGAGGGATTTCAACATAGCATTTAAATTTTATTTTAGTCTAGGATAAAGCCATTGTTTACACCAAGAAGTGAAAACCCTTACAAGTCCCTCAAAACATGAGATCTCTGCAACTGGTTTATCATGGATTATACACAATATACCAAGGATTCACTTTAATTAATTAAAAATTATATCAAATGATCTAATATATATACACTTATCATATGGATGGAAGTATATCAAGGTCAAGAACAAATCTCTAGTTTACTCTAATGTCTGAAAATGCCTTCAGGTACCCCAAAATAGAGGAAGAGTGAAGACTAGTCCTTAAGCCTACGTTGTCTCCATAGAAATACCTTTCCTTCAATTAAAAGTTTGAGAAATTTATATATTTCATTGGTCCATGAGTTCAATGGTGCGGCATTTACCCTTTTACCCAAAATGGTATGGTTTTAATGCCCATCAAATGTGGCTTTTGGCTAATGTAAATCCTTTTAATTCCACATTTGGGATATGAAATCAAATAAAAGGCTTTTAATAGCCTTATCTCCACCTTCTTAGTCACAAATATGCATTTTTATGTCTAAGGAACTTAATATAGTTTATTTTTGTTGATAGAATATTTACATGGATTCTAGGTGGTTCCACATAGTAGTTTGGGATATGGCAAACTTGGAAGCTAGCATCAAAGTTGGTGAAGATTATGTGGATGTCATGGCATGGTAATTAATTTATTACATAAAACTATAGTCAATAGGTGACTATGAAATTTGAGCATGGAATAATAAGTGGTGGCAAGTAATGTGGTGGCATGAGGACCCACCATGTGGGCCACTATAAATGTGACAATTGTCAATGTCCAAATGGATACTCCATAGCTTTATCGGTGGTAGGGTTCCCCTCTGAGACAAAAGTGGACTCCACTGAATATGATCCTCATGGCCATATTTTTACTAAATATGCCTATTAAAAATGAAGACAAGATACCAAAACCAATATTTTTGTATGAAATGTCTACCACATGTCATGTTCTCATTGGTCGATGTTTTTTCCATGTCATCACTTTGACAAATTTTTATCATAAATTTGATTGGCCATAACTTGCACATATAGACTCCATTCTTTTAACCATAAAATGTGACATAAAGATTTTTATGAGCTCTACATAGAACTAATTATAAAGTATTACATGGTGGTAAATTTATGCATTTTGACTAGCTTTGACCTATTTTAACTAGCTTGATTAGAACTTTGATCAGCTACACAAGAAACATATGAGCTCCATTTTATGCATTCCACATACCATTGTAAAGGTCTCAATGTGTCCTATGCAATGGTGTATGTTTTGGTCTACTTTAAGGCTTCATAATTGAGCTAGTATCATGCTCCTCAATCTTAGACAATGTGAATCAATTTCAAGTCTTCAATGATGATCATCAAATTCTATATTTCTTAACTAATTTCTGGGCCTTTTAATCTCACATCATTGATGAAGGTGATGAAAGTTATCCTAAAAGAGAGATTAATGGTAAAATCATCTAATTGAATGATAATAAGATACGTAAAGGAATGATCTCATTGGAAAGGTTATTTGATCATGAAAATATTATTGAAACACTTAGGGTACCTAAAGTAAGTGGTAAGGACTATCAAGGGGTAAATCTTAGCCCACAAAATCAGTCTTAAAAAGTGAACATAGGAAAGGATTGTACTAAAATGGAAAATAGAAAGGCTAGGGATCTACTTTAAAATTATAAGGATGTAATTGATTGGTCATATGAAGATCTAAAAATATTTAACCCAATGGTTATTACTCATACCATATCCCTAAAGGAAAATTACAAACCCTTTAGATAGAAACAATGACCTCTCAACCCTATTTTGGAACCCATGAACTTTAAGGAGGTCAAGAAACTACTAGATGCAAGGATTGTCTTTCCTATTAAGCATTCCACTTGGGTTAATAACTTGGTCCCATTAAAAAATAAGAATGGAGAGATTAGATTATGCATAGACTTTAAAAATCTAAATAAATCCTCTGAAAAGGACAATTACCACTTTCCTTCTCTAGACTAGGTCATCTAAGTTGTTTTAGGATCTACCGTGAGTCTGTTTTAGATGTATTTTGTAGATATAACCAAGTGATTATTTATAAATAATATAGAGTGAAGACAACCTTCACCACTATATAAGGAACATATGCTTATAAAAGAATGCACTTTGGATTGATTAATGTAGGGTCAACCTTTTAGATATCCATGGACCATGATTTTGAAGGTATAGTAGGCAAATGCATCATCATTTGCATGGATTATCTAACAATGTTCTCCAATAATAGAGAATAATCATTTCATGCACCTAAAGTCCATGTTTGAAAGGTGTAGGAGGTATGGTATATCCCTTAACCTTAAGAAAAACATATTTTGTGTTACTATAGGAAGACTATTGGGGCATGTCATCATCAAATAAGGTATCTCCATAGACCTTGAGAGAGTGGAATCCATTTCCAAGATTTAGATACCTAACAACTAGAAAGAACTAAAGTCATTCTTTGGTAGGATCAAATTTGTAAGGAAGTTCATCTTAGGCTTTACTGAGATTGTCAAACCCCTAAATGATATGATTAAGTAAGTTAATATAATCTCTTAGAATGAAGGATCCAAGAAAGCATTTGCTGACATCAAGAAGACAATCAACCAAGCCCTAGTTTTGATAAGTCCTAACTTCTCAAAGGAATTCTACTTATATTAATTTGCTTCTAACCACACCATGCCTGAAATTTTGACTCAAAAGATTGATGGAAATGACCACCCTATAACATTCATGAGCACTAATTTAAAAAATGTAGAAGTAAACTATTCCATAATTGATAATCAATATTATGTACTGGTGAAGGCAATCAAAAAATTTAGACATTATATCCTTATAAATAAGGTACATGACATCTTACCAAACCTAGCCACAAACCTTATGTTGAGTTAGAATGAGCTTGGGGAATGAAGGGGAAAGTAGATGTTAGTCCTACAAGAGTATGATATATAAATGAAGATTTCCAAACTAGTGAAATGTCAAGGCATAGCCTAAATGATTTACTAAGATTCATGTCATGCAAGTTGATTAGTATAAATTCCAACCCAGTGAATGGTATGACTCTTTAATCCACCTGATTATCAATGGTAGTTGTCCCTCAGGACTCACTAGAGAATAGAAGATAGATTTAGAGCTCAAAGTAACCCATTACCTCATTAAATATGGAGTCATATATATGAATAACATTGAAGGGATCTACTTAAGGTATGTGTCTAAAAAAGAGGATTCTCAAAACATGTCCACATTTCATGAAAAAATAGGTAGTGGACACCCTTCAAGATGAGCCATAGATCATAAGATTGTCAAGGATGGGTACTATTGGCCCACCATTTTTATAGATGCTAAAAAACATGTGAGGGAGTGCCACTCATGTCAAATATTTAACACAAAAGAGCCAAAGGCATCCATGCATTTACAACTAGTGATGGTAGATAAACCTTTTTCATAGTAGGGGTTAGACTTTATGGGGTTAATTAACCCCAATTCTTGTAAAGGGCACAAGTATGTCCTAACCTCTATATATTATTTCACTAGGTAGACTGAAGCTATAAACACCAATCATTAGAGGATAGAGGAGGTAAGCAACTTCTTGGAAAAAAATATTTTCACTATATTTAGAACTCTAGTTTCCTTAGTTTGTAACAATGAATCTACATTTATATCCATAAAAATGACTAAATGGGATTATGATAATGGCATCTCTTTAAAATTTGCATCCAATCATTATCCTTAAGGAAATGGAGTCTCTAAATCTATCGATAAGAACCTTATGAAAGCCATCAAGAAGTCTACTACATATAAACCTAAAACATGACACAAACTCCTTAAGTATGCATTATGGATTGACATGATAAGGATAAAGCAATCACTCAAGGCTTCACCATTATTGTTGGTGTATGGTTAAGAAACTATCTTTCCCATTACCCTTAAGTTACCCACGTTCATATTTATGTAAGAATACATGAAAAAGAGCCAAGAACTGGCCACTTCCAGGTTTTTATACATCATCCAAATGAAGGATGATAGAGAAAAGCCATTTGTAGCCTTTAGTAGACATCAAACAACTACGAAAAGATGGTTTTATAAGAGGTCCAAAGTGAAGGTGTTTAGATAAGGAGACCTAGTTCTCCTTCGGGACAAGGCATCAAAACCTAAAGGAAAGCATGGTAAGTTTACACCCTTGTGGATTGGCCGATGCCAAATTTCATAAATCCTAGGAAATAACACCTTCATGTTAAAAGACCTCCATGGAGCAGAATTCACATTGCCCACCAATGGGATATATCTCAAACACTAATTTATTGCTGCTCTACCAAGGGTCTTATTGGAATAAAATCTATAAGATTGTTTAAGGTTAAAATAGGTAGGCTAGTTAGTTTTCTTCCTTGCTTTATTTTCCTCTTTTACTTGTCTATATTTATTTGCTTTCTATTTCTTTATTTTCTTGCTTTGCTTGTCTATATTTTTTTGCTTTCCTACTTTACTTATCTATATTTTTTTTGTGTTTTGTGCTTCCTTCCTATTTTGGTTGTGATCTTTTGATTCAATAGTCTTATAGATAGTTATTACTCAAAATTTTCCTAGATTGCTTAAAATTCCAATATTTTTAAATGAGGACATGAACCATGAATAGGATAACCTAAGGCTGTAAATTAGCATCATGTTGTAGTTAAGAGACTTTCTCCAAACTCACATAGAAGTCAGTTACCTCATTACCTGAGATCAAAGCTCTTTTGTGAGAAGAATCATGTATGTGGAAAGATAGTTCAACAGGTTAAGGCATATTCATTCTTACACTTAAAACATTTCCTTGTCTAAGATTAAGGTGTAAAATATAGGTGATTATCTTAAGGCCAAAAAATTCAACCAGATCCCTTAAACATGGCTATCTTTGCTCCCAAAATTTGTTAAAAGACCAAAAAATAAGAGGACTTATTTCTAAATCAAAAGATATGAAGTAAAAGGTGATTTAGGAAACCTCCATCATGGCTATGGATGCCTCATTGGCATTGGAGAAAGGCCATGAGTGGATCCAAAGGCATCTCTATCAGGGCTATAGATACTTGTTTAGTAGTAGAGTAACTCCCAAGCATTCCTTAAACTAAGAGAAACCATTCTTAATGAATATCTAAATATGTTCAAAGTCAGATGTAATAGTCAAAAAGTATTAATGTGGATGTTTTCCCTTAAAGTTTAATGACAAAAAGTAAGTGCAATCAAAGAACACACACAACAAATTTCTGATTTGACATGAGATCTAGATTTTGCATATTTGAGGCTTGTTTTAACCCTGAACTAATCTAAGTAATTATATTTGGTCAAAGGAGATAAAGGATCTATGTGTTGGTCTAAACTAAATTTTCTTGGTTCTAACATATTACTATGTTCCCCCTGTGAGCCACCATTTTTTGGGACCAACATATCCCCATGTTTTGGTTCTATAAAATATGGAACCTTTTAAAAATTTTAAAACATTTTTACCTTGAATTGACTTTGGAAAGGTCATTTCTGATTAGAATTTGAAAACCATCCACTTAAAGGGACATGAACTTATGCATATCTGATCATGATTATGCTTTATAGGCTAACCCTACTAATGGTTGTATTTGGATGATGAAGTGCATGTTCCATGGAGAAAGGGAAGGTTATAAAGTATAAAACCCTATGACTGGAATTCAAAATGGTGGGAAAATTTTAGTGAGAAGTTGTATTTCTTTTTAAAAACACCCTAAGTCTAATTTTATATTAAGGCTCAATCATGTTTTTGACATGACTAAACCTTAATATAAAATTAGACTTAGACCTTTTAACCCTTTTTTAACCTCCTAACTTACCTAATTATTATCCAAAGATCCCCTTTTATTTATCCTAGGCTTCAATCTTAAATCTCCTTGTGTTTATTAACACAAATAACAACTTAAATCAAAACCTTAGTCTAAACCATTATGATTATTGTGTCCTAACTCAATGATTTGATTTAATCATATATCTAATGGCTCTCTCTTCACTATAGATCTAATCTAATGGCATGAGATCACCCAAGAAGAGCCATGCATCGACCTCACTTTCTATGAAAAAGTTCTTACATGATTTAATTTGATAGTCTCACTCCCATCATTTGATGTTCACGAGGACATCTTTGAGGATAGTGAGACCATCAAGTTGAGCCTCATCCAAAATTTTAACTAAGTTTAAAGGGGACCAAATTAATGTTTTAACCTTAGGCTTATCATAATAAACTTTGAATCTAAGTTCATCATGTTTAATCACATAATTAACTTAAGACTAATCATTTGACTTAAGTCTATATATGACTAGTCAGTGACTTAATTTTCATGCACTTTTATAGATCCAATGATCTATGTTTACCCTTAGATCTTAACCTAATGGTGTAAATTCAAAAGAGTACCTATCAAATTTGACCTCTTAGATCATGATCAATGATCCTTGTTATGTTGCCGATTTGATCCGACAACATAAATTCTTTAATCAATAAGCCTTGAGATACATTCATATGAATTAAGGCCATAATTTCAATTTGAATATTTATTATGTTCATAAAAGTAATATGACCTTGGTAATCAAACCTAAGCCCTCATAGACCAAAACTCAAGACTAAATTTTATAGTCTCGCTCCCATCATTTTACATTTGCGAGGATGTTTTTGATGTTAGTGAGGTCATCAAATTAAACCTTAGCTAACTTCTAGCCTAGGAAAAAGGGGCATTTTAAAATCCCTTTGAAAGGGACCCTAGCATATTAACATGAAAAACATAGCATAAAATACCTTAGACTAAGTTTTTTAGTGGTTATTAACATAGATAAACCTTAGCAATATATATTTTAGACCTAACTTTTATTAAGACTTAAGACTAATTAAGAAGTGTGCATCTTGTAAGATCCAACAAACCACATTTGATCGAGGGTCTTGATCTCATAGAGTCAAATTCAGGATGAATTTTCAACCAAAGATGCCAAAACCTGATAGCTTAACATGTGAAAAAACCATGCTCATTCCAACACCAAACTCCAAATCATATCCGGATGAAGCAAAATATGCCACTTAGCATAACCAGGTAATTCAAGATTTTAAAAAAATAATCAAAGGAAACCTCCAAAATCTTCATCAATGGTTTGTAATCATTTGGGGGTCATAATATAATGGAGAAAAGATAAAATACTTGATTTGAAAACCAATAGCTAGTTTTCAAAGGAATTTTTAGAAAGAAGGCCATGTAGGTGCCATGTAAGCACTAAATGAAAATCCAAAGATTTGGCTCACCCAAAAACATATAATTTACATAATTAAGGCTATCCATAAGATCTAATACATGAATAAATTTATGAAGTCTTCCACCTTCACCATTAAATCTCCAAAAAAACCCTAGCAAAACAACATAGAGCCCTAATTCTTGATTGTTGAGACATAAATACATCAAACAAGCTCATACTTCATCTTGAGAAATGAAATGGTACTCATAAACCTAATGCAATTAAGGAATAACAGTATCAGCTAGGTAAAAATTTACATAAGGGGCATAATTATATTTGTCTATAGATAATGAGGGAAGACATTTTAGGGACACAAAATTGGACACTGGGGCACTCAATAATGGAATGAAGAACTGGTTTAATATCTTCTTTATTGTCAAAGAAATATAGCATCTAACTTAATAAAAATAAAGGATCATAGTGATCAAGAGTAAATTCAAAGACTTGGTTAGAATTTAGATGTCTAGTCTTCACTAAGCAACTACAAAACTAGAGGTACTGCATTACATAGATATACTTTTACCTATATTTATCAATTATAGAATTGATGATGATTTGATAGTTAGGGAAGATGTGTCAAAATGGATAGAATATAATATCCCTATATCTTTAGGAGGATAATATGAACTCTTGAGGACTCATATAGACCTCCCCAACATCAAAGAGTGGACAACCAAGCATAATTTAGACATTATTCTAAGACCCTGGTTAAACTAGGGAACCTACATATCCAAGAACCGTGACAAGAAGATCCTTATTATATAATTTATCAAAGGAATTAGGATCATCATTACCTTATTGAATAGAGATTCAAGGCTATCCACAATAACCTATGTTGACCCCGAATGGTTTTCCTACATATATTTCATTGTGGAGGAGAAGCTAACTCTGCCTATTAGAGAATTGATTAACATCCACTTGGGAAGACAATTCTATGTCATAAAAAGGAAGAGTTGACAAAAATTCACCATGATTTCCTATTTCTTGGATTCATTGATAGCCTCAACACATATTCCTAATATCAAGCATTGGTCCTCTCATAGCAAGATTACCATATCCCATCATTATTCAAAATTATATATCTTTAAATACAGGGGTCACATGTAATTAATTTATGATTACATATATCCTACTTTGGTTAAGACTATCATAGTGAACCCCATGCCTAGAGTTCACACCCTCATCAATAAATATGTAGATCCCATGGGTGATATATGGTATTACCCAGATTACACCATCATTAGGATGGAATGAGTCATAACATAGCCATATAGATTGCCATCCATGTCATTACCAAATTGGCTAAATAGAAAATTGATTCCAAACTCCTCTAAGGGATTAAAAATGTATGTAGAGAGAAGAGGAAGGGAATTTTTCATCCTTTTACATTCTTTATTATAAAAACCATGATTAGTGGCTAGAAATAGTTGGAGGTTATGTCCAGACATAGATATGCCTTCTATTTTAAAAAGCATGATCTCAAATAATGTGACCCAAAGAACAAATTTTTCCTCCATAGACAATCTAAGAATATAACCAAGGTGACCTAAAATCATAGGGTTGGTCCATATAACCATTTCTACACCAAGGTTACAAACTTTGAGGAAGTGATAGCTATGTGTAGGTAACATAGCTTCAAACTTGAGCGCAGGTTGCAAAGGGAGGAGAAACCAACTAGATAAATCTAGTATATGAACCCTTTACAATATCATATATTACCCTTGACCTCATGTGTACCTCTAAGACTACCACAACATTAGGTACTCCAAATTAAAAGACCTAGTGAGAGTAAATTGGAAGAAAGACTAGGAGAGGGTTTTTCATCATCAGTTCAACCTCCAATACCACCTTCTCTAGTAGAACACATTGATATGATTGCCATAAAACCATATGAAATAGTTGAGGAATTATTCAAAGAGCTTGCAAAAACCTATGGGTCAGATTAAGAAGATTAGGAAATTTAAGAAGCCATAACTGAGTTAGCACAAGCTAAAGAACCCCAGGTAAGTGAGATGGAAAAAGGGAAGGAAATAGCTTTGGATTTTGTCCCTATCTCACAAAAGAAAATGGATGTAGAGATGACTCTTGTTCTTATGTCCTATAAAAAACCAAAAGTGACATGGACCCATATTACTATTATAATTAATTTGTTTAGTGGTGATTTTTCCATACATGAACCTGCCATCCCTAACTAGTTCATATATGAAAAGCTCCAAAAGATTCCATCCTGGTCACATTAATTGGCACTTACTATCACTACCAGTATTGATACCCATGATGATATCAAACCTTGGATCAGAGATCTCATGAAAGAGTAGGAAAAAAGGAGGATTATGGAGGTGACTAAAGAGAGTGTAAAAGGAATGAAGGATTCTTGAGCATCAATCAGTATTGGGGTTGAGATATTAGAGGTACCCAAATTCTCTAAACTAATAGCCACTGTGCAGTAAAATCTAGACATAGTTGAGTTTGAGAAGGTAACAATAAACAAGGCCACTATAGGCACTAAGGAGTTCACCTTCCAAAGAGTGGAGCCTTTTCTGGGTCTAATCATTGTGTAAGGGAAAATAGTAGGGTAAAAACCCATCCATCGAGAGGATAACAAGTGTGATTGAGGCCCAATCAATAATGACATTAGTTGGGGTCAAGGGAATGAAATAAAGAATCATCAACCTAGAAAAGGAGAAGCATGACTTGGAAGCACAAGCTACATTTTTAGTCCCTGAAGACATATTATAGATGTTAAATAAGTCTATTCTTTACATATTTGAGGGATTATATACCATGAAGCTTAGATTATGTGCCTTGAACCATCAATATGATATGGCACATACATTAATCATTCAATGGCATGACTCTAAAGACCAGACAACTGAATTGATAAATGTGCATACTATAAAATAGTTCCAATATATTAAAATCATCAAACTAGAACATTTGGACATCCTCTCAGGATTCATAGTGGATAAACTACGAGACCTAAGAACTTGGTATAATAGTGTCAAGATTTTCATGAAAGAAGATAGGTATGTGACAAATAAAATGGAGAAACTTTAAGGGACCTTGTTGGCAAGGCCCTCTGAACCCACTACCATTGGCCTAAGAGATGATAAAGAATTCAAGAAAAGGGTTAATATTTTCATCCAAAACATCAAAGAGAACTAAGGCCAGTCTATCAAGGACAATAAAAAATTCCTTGACATCATCTTTACCTCATGATGGTAGATTTTAGAGGCACAATGCATCGAGGAACTCATGGCTAAAAGTGACAAAGAATTCAGTACATTGGCAGATCAAGAAGAGGATTGTTGGATGAAACTTATAGTAGATTTTGAGCTGATTAGATAACAACACACTAGGGTGAATGACATCCTCAATCAAAGATAACCAAGAGGACCCACCAATGTAATATGAAAGGAATATTCTTTTGTAATGCATATATGCTAGTCTATTATCATATATTGGTTCTATTTGTCAATTTGATGTAGGAGGTTATGTGTACTATAATCTTTGTATGAAGGACAACTATCATTGTCTTACATACAAATGTTTCAAGAAGTTAATGAGTACACTACCTATGTTATCTAAACATATAAAGGACTTATAATTTTGTAAGGGAGGGACTCTAAGAAATTGTATACAAGAAAGAATTTTAATATAACTAAGGAATTTTTAAAGGATTATCTAATACTATGTTGAAAGCTAATGATATCTCTCAATTTCATGTTAATATCTTAGATTTGAATGGTTCTTTGCATTTTGAGCTATATTTTATCTCATAAGGTTGTTAATTTATGTTATGCTAAATTAGCTTAAAGATCTTAGGTATACTTCATTTCATTTTCTCTATATTTGGATGTGCTCATGCTATTCATGTTACAGTAGTAAATTCTTTAAATTAAATCTAGTTTTTACTTGTGATTTCTATATTTCCTTTGATGTTTTTCTAGTTTACGATCGAATCTAGGTTCAAACTATTTTACATCATAAAATGGTTCATGTATGCTCAAATCAATTAGAACCTTGTCATGATATTTGATATGGAAGCCTACAATCACATTTTATTTTTTTCCTTACCCTCCTTTTTTATATTTTCTTTATCAAATCTCACTTTAGTTTAAGATCATTGTTAATATCCACTTAGTTTAGTTTGTGGATCATAAATATCACAAAGTTTCAAACATATAGGACCCTAGTGGCTCCCAACCACCAAATGAAATAAAATGTAGTGGAAAACTCTCACATTCTACTTCTATTCCTCCACAGGCATCCTAAATTGTCACAAACTACAAATCATGCCCTAGATCCTCAGGGTCCTAAAATGAGAAGTGTTCATCAACACTAAGAGAACCTATGAGATAGTTAGAAGTATCAAAATTATCTAAAACATTGAATTTGATAGGTTGATGTAGAAGTATAGGATGATGGTATAATGACTATTATAAGACTAAAAAAGTCACAAAAAACTAGACACATGAGGATGCCCCAAGTGATGTAACAATGATTGGATAAGAATATGATTAGACATGGATAATTAGTTCAGATGAAATGATTAAAAAAATAATAAGAATGAGAATGGAAATAGAAATAAGAAAAAGAATGAGAATGGTTGTAAGATTGGGTAAGTTAACCTTAAAAACTCCATGTGATTAAGGAATTCCTAAATAGTTTGAATAAACCTCAATTGAATGTGTATCTCTTGAAAAGGTAGGAATATGATGGGAAATATATGTTGATTTGATGTTGATAAATGTAAAATAGGGATTAAATTATTTTATTTAAAAAAATTATATAAAATATTGCCTTAGTTTGTGTCTCTATATATTTTGTAGATTTATTTTTGATGTTGCATAAGAAAATATGCACTATGATGACTTATCTGAGATGTGCATAAGGAATAATCCCTGATATAACACATAATTGCCAAATATGCACCATGAAATCAAATACCAGGACATACTATGCTTGTATTTATATTAATGGACTGAGGTACAAGTGCATGACCAAATGCACCATGATATGGATAAATCTTGATGACACTATTGGAATAAATGAAATAAGTCATGGCATAAAAATGAAAGTAAACAAACAAGAAAACAAGAAAATACACACAAAATTGAATGTAAAGTCAACAACAAGGATTTTGTCATTAATCAATTCAAAATCCATACTTGAAGGATCAATGATATTTATAAAAAGATGTTGCCCCAAGTAAAGATACATGTAAGGGGATTAGATGAAGAATAAAACATCTTGAATGAAGTTACATGCTTTGGTTTCCTAAAAATGGTGAAATTTTCAATCTTGGATTGATGATTTAGCCCAAACATGAAATATATGGGAATGAATTATCCTCAAAATACCTATATTTATGAATAAAATATTATCAAGGAATGTTAACTAGATTTAGGATAGGATAAATGTTTTTAGTTTTTTGTAACTTTATATATATATTTAGGTATTTTTGGCCTTTTCTAAATTTTAGATATTTTTGGATTATATAATGTTTTGTAATTTTATAATTTTTAGGTATTTCAAAGTTTTTGATCTTTTTGAATTTTAATGTTTTATGATGTTTTAGGATTTTCAAAATAAAGATGTATAGTGGCCACTAAAAAATGGAAAACCTATTCTAGCACTAAGATGGGAAATGTAAAGTGGGATGAAGGAAAAAATTCATGATGTTTTTGGATGATTTTGGATGATGATGGGAAGTGTATTTGGAAAAACTAAAAAACATGTCACATGGGAATAAAATGTCCAATCATCAAATTGTTGCTTAGAGGATATATCAATGTTTCCTAAAATAGGGATCAAAATATATTCCACTTCCTTATTAAGGTCAAGCTAGGAATAAAATATGAACATGATAGGATGGATAAGGATGAGTATTTAGAAAGGATTAGATGTATAAAATGGATAGAATGGAATGTATTTCAATGTAGATGGTATTGTTCACAAGTGTCAAGGTACTTACAGACAATTGATTATTTACACACGATGCAAAAATTTGGTTATCATCATGGTACTTACCCAAGGCACCATACTAATGGTTTTCTCGATTGGATTAATTATTTATATTTTTATTTCAATTTTTTTTTTCATATTTTTCCATATCAACTCATTAGAAAATTATGAGATGCGTAATTTTTACCTTTTTTATATCTATCCCATGCCTATTTAGGATAAATTCTATGTCATGGTATTGTTACTAATGTGAAATTTACTAATGTTATTGGTATCTTAATTGATTATTTATTCTATTCCTCCAATCCTATAAAAAGGTTTGTTTTTATCCTTTATGAAATAAAGTTATGTTAGGGAGGGTAAACTAGGATGAACACTAGTTGAAGGATCTAATGTGATAGTATGATATGGGATTTATATGATGTATATGATTTTGAATGGATGACTAATTATTGTGGGACCAAGGGAAACTAGGACTAATAGTCACACACATCATTTTTTATTCTATATGTTACAATTATGACATGATTTTACATGTTGGGTGGTCAAAGACCTCTGAAAATTTTGTCAAGAGGACCACAATATTTTTATGCTCCTTAGGCCTTAGAGGTGTTGTGATATGAATGATTTTTGGATTATTAACTATTTTGATATTGAATTCAATGATGTCTTCATCAAGTGATGTATAAATTATTTGTTCATATATTGGCATGTGAAAAAGGTTTTCACCAATAGAGACTTTTTGATTAATCTAATTTTGATTTTGATTGTCCAATAACACATCAAATATGTTTTCAATAAGGGACTATAAAACTTATTTTGATTACCTCTAGTGACTCAAATAATGTTTCACTAGGGAAACTTTCTTCTTAACATCTAATCTTTTTATATTGATTGTCCCATAGTGTCTCAAATAAGGATTCATTAGGGGAATTTTCTTCTAATTGAATATCATTTCAAACCCCATAAATTAAGAAACTAATATGTCATTATATAATAATTCCCATGATCTATGATTTTATTAGTCCCAATCAATAGGTGAAAGAGATTTTATGTCAATATAAGGGATGGTATTGATGACATGAAAAGTATGGGTGATATTGGTGGAAGGATTAAATACTACATAATCCTTGTAAAGGCTACTAAGAGAACTTGCTTTGATGCTGAAGGAAGCTTCCTAAAAAACTATAGATGGATCACTAATGTCTTAAAATTTATCTACATAAGATATGTAACTAATGCCATGAGATCCTAATTCTAATTATTGTGCTAATGCTAAATATTATGCTGATAATGGTTTTGACTTTGATGTGTATTTTAATGTATATACTAAAGTTGATGATGATTGTGATGTTGATTATGATTTTTCCAAATAGAGGGCTTATTAGATTGTGTTGTACATAGGTACATTTTCCCATTCGTATATAGAACTAAAGGCTTGTGTATGAAGGGATTAATTTAAATGAGGGATGTTTTCTAACAAATAAAAGATGGACTACTAGTTGATGATGGATTATTCAGATATGGGATCATCAAATAAGAGATTATTAAAGATGGCTAAATGGTTATGGAGAGGGTCATCAAAGATGAGAGGATGGTTTAAGCATGACTCCTCAAAGGTTACCTCATTAAATGTGGATGGTTTTTAAAAAAAATAAAAGATGTGTTGAGTATCTTAACATTGATGTAGAAGTGAATGAGTTTGATTGTGATGGAGAAAGGGATGTTGGCATATTTGTATTTGTTTTTTCTCAAACATGAATGTATCTAGTTTTATTTCAATGTCTCCATGATGAATCAAACCTTATATATAAATCCTAATTATATCACATCAATTAAGATAATGGAATTCAATCTTGTGATATTCACAATATTCATCTTCTCGTTACCACTGAGGTTTTTGATTATTTTCATCAAAATACACAATCATGTTTTTCATGATTAGTCAGTAAAATATTTATTCGAAGGGTTCATTGAGAATATTATATCCCCTCTATTTGATGTTAGGTATTATAGGACCCATACACAAATATTAAACTCATGCAAATATTATTTAAAATAAATACATAGAGAGAATAATATAAGCACACAATATATTATTATATTATATTCCATGAACTATTCAACACAATAAATATATATAGGAAATTATTTCCTATATTATATAAATCGATCTAACCATTCAATCATCATACTTTTTTATAATAGTGAGTTGGGAGATTCACTCCAAAATCACATACAACAAACTCCTAATATATATTATTGTTACATAATAGTAATATATTATTAATTAACTTAAATAAAAATGTAACCATATGCACTATTTACTCTATGGTAGATAACCAATGTAAATATTAAATTCTAACATTCCCCCCTTACTTTTTACATAGTGAAACATATCTCATTCTCTAATTATAATGTGTCACCTTTGTGTGCTCATGATCAACTGTGCAAAATTGGGATTACATAAAACTCATACATGTGTGAATGCACGTTTATCAAAAATATTTTATTCTTACAAGTGGATTTCATGGATGGATATATCTAACATCTAGGCATGAACAAATACACATGATTATATTTATCCTCCACATATGTGTGCTGATGGTTTTAACTAGATTCCACCAACAAATTTACTTAATTGGCCTTTCACAATTAGTTTTCTAGGTTCACCAAAAACCTCATACAATTGGTTTTATAGTTTCACTAAAAATACTACACCATTTTTTTTCTTGGTTTACCAAAAACCTTAACTTCATGATTGTTACAATACATTTTTATCAACATTCTACAATGTTTCTACAAAAGGTGTTACATGATGAATAATCATAAGTGAATAGGAAAACACATATGTCCTTATTATCAGACCACATTGAAAAGATGAAAAAATAAAATCCACACAACTGAAATCACATAACACTAAATAATAAGTGGCCCCATCACTAGTGGTTAATGAGAGGCTTGAATAACCTCCTTCCTCCATTACCTATGACCTTATTTGTGAGAAGTTTCTTACTTAGCCTATGAAGACATGAATCAAAATTGTTTCCACATTGGGTGTTCTTATGCCTCGTACCCATCAATGTGAAATAACAAATATTACATACCTTAATCAAACATCAAATTCCACTAAAATTGCATTTGTAAGGAATTTTTTTTTCAATTTTTGGCATACATTTATTGACACAAATAAGGACTCTAACTCTTCACTCTTTTTTTAATGATCTTATGACAAAAAATGACACACCTTAAAAACATCTTAAAGATTACTTTGACACTTTGAATTTTTAAAATATATACCGTAGTATGGACTCAATGACACTTATAAGAATTATTTTGACTATGACTTGATTAAAGACCATTATAATTATTGACCTACTAGTTGAAGCAAAATAATACTCAACTATAAATAAATGACATGTCATTACATTTAAGTTATACTTGACCCATAACGACTATTAATATGAATTGAATACCTATGAATTTGTAATCAAATGTAATATAGCTATTTGACATGAATCAAAATAAAAAAATTAAATGTCTAAATTTAAATAAATATATTCAAAAGACTAAGATGACTTATAAATAACTAAATAGTCATAGATAGTTAGATGGAGGGCAAAAATTACCACAAAGGTAGATTCATGTGGATTACATCAAAATTTGATAGAATTCAATGTCAAAATCATGACCAAGTATTTATATATGGTGGAATTTTTTGGTGGAAATCATGGATAGGTGGTGGTCTTGATTTCATAAACAATGATGCATATTGACTACTTAAAGATAATGCATATGGATGAGATGTTAAACCACTATATAGGTTATGGTTTATTCATTTGATAGATATTTGAGATATTATTATCATTTATTAATTAGACAATAAGGTTTGTATAAAGAACTCAAAAAAAGACTATGAAAATATTACAATGAAGATGAAAGTAGATGAACTAACATCGGTTACCATAGATCTATGTTGAATCTTGGTATGACTTATTCAGACACTAGAGACACCTCATAATTTATTCTCAATACTTGAGTGTCCATCCATGCTTTAAAAAATTTAATTTACGATTATTTAAAATGCCTCTTATAATTACAATAATATTAAATGTGGCATTTAATACTTTCAATGAATGGAAAAAATATGACTACAAACACCTACATAAGTTAATATAGATGATACTCAGATGATTCGTTGATTCATTCAAATCTTAGTGGGCACACATGAACATGGAAAAATATATCTATATAGACTTTTAAATGAATAATTTGGTTGATATGTGTGTGTATGATGAATAAATGAACAAAAAATGGTGTATCAAAAAGACAAGCTAGAATATAAATAGATCATTCAGAACTATGTGTATAAACCTCACAAATATTTAGAACTATGGATATACTACATAGAGGGATGTATAATGTGATATTTTAATAGATCAAATCAATCATCAATATATACTATCATTAATTTTTCTTAAAAAAAAACTTAAACATTATGGACTGGGTAAAAATATTAGATTAAAATAGCCCTCTAAAAAATAACAAATACAAAGAGATTTTTCCATTACAAAAACCCTTCCTACTATGATACCACTATAAGATCTTATATGAGATATAAACATATATTTAACTCATGCAAATATTCTTATATATGAATACACAAAGAAAATAATATAAGTACATAATATATTATTATATTTTATTCCATGAGGTACCAAAAAATAGGAAAGTATTTCCTATATTCTAGGAATCTCTCTAACCACTCAATCCTTGAAATATCCTATAATATTGAGTTATATGATTCAATCCAAACTCACATACAAAAAAATCCTAATATATATTATTTTTAGATAACAATAATATATTATTAACTAACTTACATAATAACAGAACTGTAAGTACCATTTACTCTATGGTAAATACCCAATGGAAATACTAAACTCTAACATTCAAAACCCTACTTGGACATAGATGGGATTGATTATTGATGTGATTATTATGGCTCAGAGGCTAGATGGATGTTCGATAAGGGTACCAATTTTTTTTCCCTTTAATAGTGTGATGGGGGAGATTATGGTTAAGATTATAACTAGTGGATGGGATGTTTGATTTATGTTTATTATTTTGATGTGGATGGGTTTTAATTTGGCTAGTTAGGATGGAGATTGAAAAAATTAGATCGTAATATTCAGGAAGTTAGACATCTATTTTGAAGAGTAAAAAAAGACATTCTCTTTAATCTCATATAGGTACCATTCAATTTCGACAATCTAGACATATTTTAGATGCCATAGACAGAGATGGAATTTAATATAGGATTAGTTGATGTGATTTGATTATTTGATTTAATTTAATTAGGATTTTGGATTTAATGTGATGTTTGATGTGATTAATATCAAATTAAATTTTGATTATTGATGTTTTGACTTAAATAGGATTAAATATGGATTCTATGATTTTTTTTGTTCCCAATCTATGAGTGCAGGAGATTGAGCTGAAATAAATGAATATGATTTAAATTTGTATGTTTAATTTATTTGGAATTGACATGACTTGGTAAAAATTTACTTGATTTGAAATGTGGACTTGGTTTAAATTAGTGAAAGTTAACCTAATTCAATTTTGACTCTTATTTTGGATTTGGATTTTCATAATTGACATGGTCAAAGTAGACATATTTTGACTTTTATTTAGACTTGGTAAAAGTTGACCTGATTTGACATTTGGTTTTGACTTGATACCTAGGGTGTAGGGTTTTAATCAAAATAGGTTTCAAAAACACACACACAAAATTTTGTGACAAGACCTATGCTTAGTAAATAAGAGTGTGAAATGCAATAAATATCCCATCGATCTATCTCTATGAACTGGCTAATAGGTTGGTCTTATAACCTTCAATAGGAATCTATATGTGTTGAGTAATCTTTAAGAATGTTATGTTCCTTATACCAATAGTTTTTTATGAGTGAATGGTGTTAAGATAGGAATAACATGATCAAATAGGTGCATCTGCTATATATATTGAGGTATGATGGGGACCCAAATTTGTGGAAGAGGTTTATTAGTAGGGTTACACAAGATGGTCTAGTCCCTTTGTGCCCACTGCATCCCTAGGATTTTAGTGAAATACTCACAAAAAATAGTTTTGTGAGAGGTGTTGTCTAGGTCCTATGTATTAGAGAATAAAATCCACTCACTTCATGGTGTAAGTAGAACACACAACTTATAGACCAATAGTGATATCTCCTCTCTCATTTGTTATACCCAACCAACACATAAGGATTTTATATATGTTGGGGGATTAAATCCCCATTTCCACACCCTAAGGACTCATCCTTGGTAATCAAAGACCATGTTAAATATTAAAAAATAAAAAATGAATCACTAGTGGTGATCATGTATTTTCTTGATGATGAAGCAAGGGTGGTGATTTGAAACATGTCAAATCAAAATCATTCACATAGTTTCACCCAAAAATCATCTGCTCACTCTTATGGACTGTGATAAAGATTTGAAAAAATAATTTTGGCTATTTTTAATCATCAAGGTCTTATAAAGGAAAAGAGAGAGAATACACATATTTCACTTCTAGATGGGGAAGAAAACCAAAACACTTTTGATCACCGATGATATTAAAAAATAGGAAAGTGGAGAGCATACATGCTTAGGCTATGACACACAAAGACATAAAATCAAATAAAACAATAAAATTGTTCATTTTAATGTACCATGTTTGAAGTATTTTTTCATTTTAATACACAAAACTAAAGTATTATTAATGATTTTTTTTGGGTTTTATATTTGATAGGTGAAAACCTATAAGCAATAGATTAGTAATTTTATGTTTGGTCTTTGACAAAGGTATAACATCTATAAATGGATAAGTGATTCATGAAAAAAATTAATGATAAATACATGGGAAATTAAGTTAATTAAACTAAAATTCATGAAAAATGTAGCTTGCCAAAAAAATGGTGCCAAAATAGAGTATAGATGACCAAGAATGGCCCTCTAAAACTTAGACCATGGATTAAGAGTCTAGATTTAAAACTTACATGAATACAATCCATGGATTGATAGTTTTATTTATGTTCATAAGTGAATCTAGGCTGTGGATTAACATTTAGGGACAAAAAATAGTATTATGTGAAAAGAAACATAAAATACTTGTGGATTTTGGCAATTTTGTCTCAAAACAACTCTAATTTGTCTAAAAACAAGTTAGGAAGGCCTCAATTGTTACTAGACATCACAAATGTAACATCATGAGACAAAGTTTAGATTCATTAGTATAAATCATAACTCAAATTTAAATTCTATAACTATTAGGAATATAGAATATAGAGCAATATTAATAGATTAAAGATGGAAATAGAATTCAAAAAACACAACAAAATAGAGATAGATTTAACATGGTTCACCCAATATGGGTTACGTCCATATAAAAATAAATAGTCCTTATTATTCAGTCCAATAAATGAAAGAATTATCCTACAATATAACCACTACAATATCCTCTTTACTCATGTACAGTATGTTGCCATGATAACACTGCCCTCATATTAGAAGAGGGTTACATATTAGCACAAAAATGCACAAACATAATTTCTACTATTATATCTATGACCTAATAGTGATTGGTCTAGATTTACTATGAAATTATAATATTTTATAATGTAATTTTACCAAAAATTTTCTTCAAGGGTGATGTCCACCCACACTCCTCTATCAGGAGTATGGCATTACCATAAGATCATACTCCACCATCCAACAATATTCCACTTGGTGATTTATTGTTATAACTCCATCACTATAACTTTTGTTTGGAATTTTATTTGAATGTCAGCCCTAACATGTTTCTCATCTTCCTTGTTATCCTTGAAGACATATTGAATTTGAAAAAAATCTCTAGCTTATCTTTGGTGGTCGTATTTGTTAGTATATTTATAGGATTATAACTCATATGGATCTTTTCCAACTTTAGTTGACCATCTTCCAAAACTAAATGAATGAAGTGATACCTAAGTTGTATATGTTTGGTTATTTAATGGAATGCTAAGTTATTTGCTAAATTAATTACACTCTAGTTATCACTATACAAATTGCAATATTCTTAATTTTACCTCAACTCTTTCATGAACCATTGTATCCATATTATCTCCTTGATTGATTTAGTAGATGCAACATATTCTACCTCTATATTTGACAAAGAAACTATCTTTTGTAATTTTAAAATAAAATTAACTATTGTGTCACCAATGATGAATACATAACCTATGGTGCTCCTCTTACCATCTAAATCTCTTGCCATGTCTTCATCAACATATCTCTGTAGGTTAATATCTAACCCTTCATTGCAAAATTGTCTTTTAGTGGTCCCTCTCAAGTACCTGAGAATCCATTTGATTACAACCCAGTTCTCTTTTCATAGATTATTCATAAACCTATTGATATTTTACATTACATGTGGAATATATGGTCTAGTGTACAACATAACATACATTAAGCTTCCAATATCTGAAGCATATGGAACTTTAGACATGTAATGTATTTCTTCCTATGCTTTAGAAAATTGTTCCTTTCTTAATTTGATGTACCCTTTCAAAAGTGTACTCACTAGTTTTTCATCTTGCTTATTGAACATGACTAAAACCTTGATGTATTCTTCTCGACACAATGTCAATTTTCTATTTATCTTGATTTTATTCTCATATCAAAGATTTTATTTGCAGCACCCAAATATTTCATTGCAAATAAATTTGCTAGTTTTATTTTGAGCTCATTTATATCATGCATGTTATAGCCTAAAACAAACATGTCATCTACATGTAACAACAAGATGATATAGCTTATATTATCTAATCTCTTAAATTAAACATAGTGGTTACAATTAATTTTACTATAACCTTATTTTATCATAAACATGTCAAATTTCAAATACCACTATCTTTGAGATTTCTTTAGGCCATACAGACTCTTCTTCAACCTACACACCATTTTCTCCTTACCTTTAACTTTATATTTCTATGGTTGTTCTATATATGTTTCATCCTCCAAGTCACCATGAAGGAATGTTATCTTCACATCTAACTATTCAAGGTGAAAATATTCTACTACTACTAAACATAAAATAGTTATTATAGAATTAATTTTAACTACTGGGGAAAATATTTCATCAAAATCTATACCTTTATTTTGTGTAAACCCCTTTACAATAAGTCTAGACTTATACCTTTTTTTTCCCCTCCATCTTCTTCCTTAAATCTATAATAATTCTCTTCCTACAAGAAACTAAACCAAATCCCAATTTTTGCTATGTATCAAGGAGTCCATCTCCTCTTTCATGCCTTTCTCCCACTTCTTTCTAGTTTCTATTTGCATTGATTTTTCATAGCTTTTTAGCTCACCACCATCAAGAAATAATAAATAACAAAGTGAATGAGAGTATCATTTAGGTAGTCTACCTACTTAGGTAGATATTCTATCTAAACTTCTAGAAGTTTAAGGTACTTGTTGTATTTGTGGCACATTCTAACTTTTTGGCACTTTTGGAATTTCACTTCCAATGATTTCATCAAGTATTGAATATTTAGTAATTGGATTTTCTTATTTCTTTGCCTGTAACTAATCTCTATACATGACCTCATCGTTAAAGATCACATCTCTACTCCTAATGATTTTATGATTTTCAAAATCCCATAAACTATAATAAAAATCATTAACTCAGTATCTAATAAAAGTACATTTCTTAGATTTTGCTTTAAGCTTGGTTTTATTTTATTTATCAATATGGATAAATGCTTCATAATCAAAATTCTTTTAAAAGGAATCAACATTTTCACCTATCCATTCTTCTTTTAGACTGCCACCTTCCAAAGGACTTGAAGGCCCTCTATATATTAAGTAAACAATAGTATCCATAGCATCTACCCAAAACTCTAAGGGCAACCCTGCATATAATCTCATTATCCTTACATGCTCCATGATTTTCCTATTCATCCTATCTAACACACCATTTTGTTGTAGTGTTCTTATAACCATATTCTCTCTATGAATCCAATGGGTCAAATAGTAATTATACAATTCCTTGCTATAGTATTTACCTCCATTATCTAATTTTAGATACTTAAACTTATTTCCTATATCATTCTCAACCAAATCTTTCCATTTCTTAAAAGTATCAAAAACATAAAATTTGTTTCATATGTAATAAAACCATGTTTTTTCTAGTTTCATCTTTAATAAAAGTAACATATTAAGAAGAGCCGCCAAGGGATGATACCTGAGATGTTCCTCATACATCTGTATGCACAAGATCTAACTTTTCATCTTTCTTTATCTTCTCAACTTTGAGAAATTTGATTCTCTTGTGTTTTCCATACACATAGTTCTCATAAAAATCCAAATCCAATTTCTTCAAATATAATAACAAATTAATTGAGTGGAGAACTTGCATCCCTTTTTCACTCATGTGCTTAAGTCTATGGTGCCATAATTTTGTATCTAGTTCTATATAATCTAAAGCAATAGAATAATTCATAGTAGCATTACATAAATACTCTAGTTTTGTTATTACTAGTGATTATTAAATGACCTTCCATAAATTTTATGCAAATGTAACTATGGATCCCTCAATTCCAAACTACATTGCTGAAATTAGATTTATTCTCAACTTAGGAACATGCATCACCTATTTCAACAACCATTTATTTACATTTTTTAATTTTATTTATATCTTACCCTTTAAAATTTTATAGGGTTCACCATCAACCAAATAAACCTATCCAAAGTCACCTTGAACATAGTCTTAAAAATATTTCTTATTGGGTGTAGCATGAAATGAAGCCCCTAAATCTAACGCATAAGAATAATTAATATTATCTAAAGAAAAGATTAAAACATCTTGTAACATATCACCTGCTACATTTACTTCCTAATTTTTATCTTTTTGTCCATATACTTATTTCCTTTTCAAAACTAACAATCTTGCTTCAGGTGTCCTTTCTTCTTATCAATCAAACACACCAATGTTCATGTAGATTTAGATATGCCTCCTTAGACTTACCATGATTCTATGGGCCCCTTCCTATATCTTTTTGTCTTCCCCTATTTTCCATAATTAAATCATTACTTGATGTCTCACCTATGCTTTTCTATCACATTTCCTCACTAATAATAACACAAATAACATCATCAAACCTTAAAATGTTTGAACCAGAGACATAATTACTCATAGCCAAGAACAAGCCATTGCAACTCTTTGGAAATGAGCATAAAATCAAAATATACCTAACCTCATCATCAATAAATAATCCTATAGATTTTAACGAATTTGTGATAGTATTAAATTCATTTAAATGATCAGAAAGAGACCCACCTTCTGAAATTTTTAGATTAAATAAATTCATAATAAGAAATACCTTGTTGGAGGTTGAGGGTTTTTAATATACTCTATTTAATGCCTTTATCAAATCCACTATTGTATTTTTTTTAAATACTAAAGGCCGCCGACGCTTCCAAGCATAGTCATATTGTTCTTAGTACCTTTCTATGAAGATCCTCCCAATATTCATCCTTCATAGTCACTAGCCTCTTTGTTATTCATCCCAATGGAAGGAAATGATCCTTCTGATATAGATAGTCCTCCATTTGTATTTTTCATAGTTGGTAGTTTTGTCCATTGAAATTATTGACTTTGAACTTTCCTTCTTCTACCATTGCTCCCATTAGAACTAGGAATACTATTTTCTTACAAGTTTATCTACCAAATAAACCTTCAACTTTGATACCAATTGTTAATAATATAGAACAAAAAATAATATTAATGAATTAAAGATAGAAATAAAATGCAAAAAATACAACATAATAGAGACACAAATTTAATGTGGTTCACCCAATATGGGTTATGTCAGCACATAAATAGCCAATATTTCTTATTATTCAGTCCAAAAAATGAAGGGAAAACCTTGAAATACATCCAATACAATATCCTATTCACTCACACACAATATTCCACCATAATTACAAATCCATCATATCAAAATAGGGTTATGTATTAGGGAAAATTTGCATAAATATTATTCCAACCATTAAATCTATGACCTAATAGTGAATGGTTTAGATTTATTATGAAATTACAATATTTTACAATGTATTTTTATCAAAAAAATTCTTTGGGGTTGTTACCCATAAAACCCTACCATGGGTGATCCAATTATTATCATCACCCCCTCAGACCCCTATAGCAATCCTAGTGGGGGCCTTTTCCCCGCTACACCCCCTGTCAAGAACATGGCATTTTAATAAGATTAGGCTCCAAAATCCAATAAATGTTAACATAAAAATGTGTCCTTGGATTGAACAAGACTAAGAATAATGAAATTCATAAGATAAAATAAACACAATTGTCATACATTCTTGAAATTCTCTTGGAAAATTTGTGATGTGCTTAGATGTATGGATGAATCTATAAAATTATTATTATATGTGAATTATTAAAAAAATAACATATCTACTTGATAAATGTATGATTTTGATTTATAAGTCATGGTCTTGATGTATGAGAGGCTCTCTAAAAAGGTAACACATTATTATGTTTTGAATACTTGCTTGCTAATTTCATATAACTATGTTAAGAAAAATTAGACTTGTCGAAATGAGAGGGGGAGTTATTAATTTATAGGATTTCATGATGATTGTGAGCCATTAATCTTGATCTAAGATCAATGATGGTTAATTAGTCCTTATTTTCATTAAATGATGGAGGTTGAGCAGTAGATATGGTGGGTTAGGATGTGTTTAGGATTTTCATTTATGACACATGGTTTATGACATGCCTTAGAAGAAGGATTAATTTCATGGGGATGTCAAGAAATGTATTTAAAATTGGGTTTTATTGGTTAGGTTTTGATTGACTTCAGATTTTAGTGTGATGTGAGGATATTTTGATTTGATTGATTTTTAAAAAATAGAAATATTTAAAAGCCATGGAGTTTTTTATTAAGGAATGATTAGTTAATTAATTTGGATTAATTACCAAAAAATATTTGATGTGAATTTTGTGGGATTGGATGTGATTATGTATAATAATGAATTGGATAAGGGGTTGTCAATAGTGGTTAGGATATAGATGTTTGTGTGGATAGAAGAGTAAATAATAATTTAGGAATGATGTTAGTGTTGGCTAGTTTTGGTCCACATCCAGAAACCCACCTAGATAGATCAGTCTCTAGAAGTCTTAGTATGAAGTAGATTTTCTAAAACTCTTAAAGGTTTTCTTCAAATATTTAACAAATAAAAATATGTCATGAATAAATCTTAGGGACCATACCATCATGTCACATCATGTAGGAATAAACATATTAGGAATGGTTGTACATTTCATAAGCACATTTGATAATTCAACCAAAGCTAGATAATTACATCAACATGACATTTTTTGTACCAAGGTTATCTCCTTTAAGTTTGAGGTGTTGATGAGTTTTTTTTAATCTCAAGATCTAAGTCTTCAAAGTTGAACCATTAGAATGGGATGGCTGCATAGATGTCAAGTTTAAGACATGGGAAGTAACTATTTGGATTTTAAAATCCTTAAGAAGATTTAGGTTTAACATGGATCCAAAAAGTGTCAAGATAATGGAAGCTCAGATCAAATCTAATAATGCATGGGAAAAGATAGTGTTAGTGGGTCCATTTGTTCCAATAATGTTCATTAAATCTTGCTAAAGCATATCAATGATGAGTGGAGGTCAACAAGTTAGTGAATCCTAAGGATAGATGTGGTGAGGACAAGTGTGTCAATCATGGTACAATAAAAATTAGATTAATGGTCTAAACTTGATCTATCAGACAAGGATCCAATGGTGCACGTTTATTCATGAGAAAGTAGATCCAGTAGTGCACATTAAATAAATAGGAAGTTAATCAATGATGAGTAGGAGGTCAATGAATCAGTAGATCATGGAAATGAATATAAGTATGTCACATGGAACAAGCATAAGAATCACTAAAAGTAATAGAAAGATCTTGAAGATCGATGTGGAGATGACAATTGGCATGATCTAATGCCTAGATCAAGATCAATGGTTGATGTTAAAGGTTGAATCCAAGAGACTTCAAATGGAGATTTAGTATGACTGAAGTCAAACCAAGGAAAGTATTTTAAAGGTCATATAATACCATTAGAGTTAAATTGAGCACCATTAAATTAGATAACCATATAGTTAAGATTATTAATAAAAAAAGATTCATAACCATTAAGCTTAGATAGGACTTCTAGTTGATAATTTAAAACTTGTCAACCATGTTCTCTAAAAGTTTTAGGATCATTCCATTAGTGGGTTTGTTGCTCTTTTTAGAAGGAAAATCCTCATCTTTAGTTTCTTAATAGCTCCCATAGGGTTCAAATATAGAATATGTTTATTTATACCTAATTTAGTTTAGAATAAGGCTATGCATCCTACAAGATTTTCATTAACATGATAAATTTAGGAAAACCAATAATTGGATTGTTTTTCAATCTATAATAAAGACCTAAGTTTAGGTTAGATTAAGGGCAGGTTTGAAGTGTCTCATATTTATAAAAATCCATAGTTTAAAAAAATAGGTACTTGTAGTTGCTAAAAGTAGACTTAATCATGGCTTTGTCAGGTCCATGAATATGAGGACTTTGTCCTCATAATGAAAGGAAGTGGGAGATGGTGTAGAAGATTAAAGAAAGGAGATTTGGGGATTAGAGAGTATAATGGAGCATTAAATTATTTTATGGATCCTATAAGGTTTTCCTTCCTAATAGATCATGACTCATCATCTATAAAATAGATTCTTGTCTTCTAATGCATTTCTTAGTCAATAAGAAGATGTTGAATACTATTAGATCAAATTAAGGTTATATTTTTGATGAAGAGTTAGTCTTGATTGGATCAAAAATGGTTCATAATTCAATAAAGGTGTGAATTCAATTAATTATTTTAGATGGCATGCTCTCCCTTTCTCCCCTTTCTCATATATCTCTTATTTTCTTCCACATTGCAAGCTTTCTCACTTTTGATAAGAGATTCTCTATTAATTCTAGAAGAGAAAGAGAATCTCATTTAATAAGGCTAACCCCTATAATTTTTTTTAATAAATACCTATTGATGAAATAAAAGGCTTTATTTATCTATCTCTTGCCTCTAATTATTGTTTAGTAAGCTTGTGCATGATGGCCTTATGAAGGAGATTCTTCTATATCCATTGTCCTTCTTACTTACCTCTTTTAAGGTCTTGTCAAGTTAAATATAGGTATAAATTAGTGTTATTTCTACCATTGATGTGATCTTGGTGTGAGTCTTAGAACTTATCTTAGTTTTCATTCATTGGTTCCTAAACCTAGTTTATGAAATACTTATGTAACTAGCTAATTTTATGTGATTGTGTGAGCTAGTATTGTCTTATGTAGATCTAGTGTGGGTTCAAGTATATGAGAACCTCATTTAAATTTGGTGAATCACCTTGTTAAATTTATTATGATCCTTATTTACCCCTTTATAAGCCTTTTCCTGCTAGTATCATTAGTTTATGTGATCCATCAAGAGGAAGCCATACTTCTTCAGAGGTTCAACTATATTATAGTATACCCACAACCTTGGGTTGTTTCAATATTGTGAGTAGGAGTGGAGGAGACTAGAGAAATATTCCAAAAGGATGAAATTTTGTCATAATAGTTATTACATAATTAACATCTAGTTAAAATCAACATGAAGTGTTTTATTTTAGGTGTTTATAGACTTTAAAGATAAACTTGTTATCATTTAATGAGATAGAATAACTCAAGATGAAGAATACCATTCCATAGAGGACATGGTTACATCTCAGTAACTATCTAATCATGAACATGATAATGATGATTAATATATTTAATATAATGTAAAATACATTAATTAATTCTAAAATTTGACGGAGTTGATTATGCATACCAAGTAATACAAATATAAAATATGATTGGAATGACATATGAATTATTGATTATTGATAATTATGACAAATACTATACATAATATCAAACTATTAACATGGATAAAATAACACTATGATCATTATTCTAATAGTAAATTTAACATGGTCATATAATGTGAATATAATCATAAGTATGCATATAAGTTTAAAACCAAGGGTATACCCATAGGGTTCAATTCCTCATGACCTAGAGTAATTAAGTCAACATAATGTTATAAATTAAGATGAAATATTTTATATGTATAGATGTTAAGTATATATTTTATATGATAAATTATTCTTGTACACTTTGAAAATATAGCTCATGCCTCAACCCTTTAGTTTAGGATATTTTCATAGCTGAAAAGATCATGTTATTCATTTCATTGTTCATAAATGCTTATAATATAGTCTAAACTTGATATTCTGATTACCTAGATCATATGTATCCCATACTCTACCTTAAACATGACATATATCCTTCATTACAAGTTATATATCTTTAATATATTCTTATTCTCCTAGAGACTACTATCTAGATTATGACACTAACATCAATGCTAGTGTCCTATTTCTAATGCTAGTGTTCATACCTCACAAAAACTCAAATTTTCAAATATTTTCAAACATGTATGGGTAAAACATAGTGTTATTTTAACCCTTTGATAATAATATTTCAATTTTTTTTGTATAAATAGAAGCCAAAGACTATTCATTATCATCAAGAAATATTAAGTACTTTTCAATCACACATCTATGAAAAACACCTCTCAAGATTTTAAAGCTTCCATATCATTACATATTTTCATATTAGTCATATTATTATTAATATTACAAGTTTTAATCATCTAAATATAAAACCATGAATAATATTTTCCAAGTTATGATCTAGATCACTACGTTCACTCATATATATCATACTACAAAATTATTCACACACAAGCCCACATAAGGGTATAAATACATCATTTTGAGGCCCTCTTTGGTATTAGATATGTTGGTAATGATCACTATAATACTGGTATTTGAGGTCAACTCAACTTCACTTGAGCCCAATAAATCCTACTTTACAAGGTCACATACAGTAATTAGAGGACCTATGGTTTTATACTACATAATAATATCCAAAAGTTGTGCACATGATCTAAATATACAATATTCGAGGTGATAGGGAACCCTAATAGGTAAAATTATAATTTTAATAAAAGTAATTCACTAAAAATATAATCATTGATTTCAAGACATAAGAATTGACATTATCATCCTTATTTTAATGGTAGTGTTTAGGATAACATAGAGATAATTTATTATTCATTATTCATAATTGAGCAACAAAATTATTTATTTACATTTTAATTTATATATTTAGAAATATTGATGGATCCTATAAGTTCTTACATAAGGAAAATTAAAATTCCTTTGGTCTCCCTCCTTCCTCTACCTTGACACTCAATGATCCCCCCATTTATTAACATGTTTAACATGTTGGCTTTAGATTAATATAATTTACATAAAGATATTTTATCAACTCCTATACTTAATTCACCATCTCATGGGATGATAAATGAGTGACCACTATATCCTATTTCTACTCTTATATCTAACTCCATAATAGTCATCCCACTTGGCATAGTGATGTGACCTAATGCAAAGGGTGGAAGAGATTCAACTAGAAACAAGGCCACGTAGAAGACTATGGTTTATGTCCACTCTGATGCTTCCCTAGAATTGGTATTATAGAAGAATGTTCAATACAAGGTTTTGGTTGGGTTGACCCATCACCTCTCTTTTAATAAAGTGGCCTCTAAGAATAAGCTTGTTAGGAAGCTGTTAACTCTAGACAAGTCTATTCCCTCTATTTGCTTCAAAGGATAACTACTCCTAAAAATCATTGAAATGAAAGAGGTGATTTAAAACATAGCTATGATTTATCCTTTTTATAAATTTTGGCATTCCTTCCTTGATCTACATGGTTAGATAATAGTTAAATGGAAGCCCTTCATGAAAGATAACCTTCAAATCTTCCCCTATGCTAAGGGTTTTTTTTATAGTTTATTTTGATCTAGTTAGAGGATAAAAATTCTATTTTTTTGGATACCATATGGACATGGGATTAGAACTTCCTACTATCCAAGCCTTGGTTCTTAGATTTTAACCCACTTAAGGAGACATTTTATGTCTAACCAATTTGGGTAAGGCTTCCTTACTTACCCCTATAGTTTTGGATAAAAGACTACTTCAAATCCATTGGAAACTCTTTAGGTGATATTATTTCTATGGATTTAACCATAGAGGGGTATTGACATGCCACTTTTGATCCTATATTTGTCTAAATTAATACTACCACAAATATTACTAAGTGCATTGAATTAATGGATTAATATCACAATTGGAAACATCCTCTTAACTATGAGGGTTTACCTTTGTATTTTTGAAACTACTTTTAAAAAGGGCATTTGGCCTCATTATTCAACACCTATAAGGGTAAAAAGGGACTCTCTTGGTATAAAGATGTCATTCTAGAAAAACACTTCATTGGTAGTGATCTTAAGGATAATTATTCTTATGAGGATATATATGGTGAATAATATAATAGGAAGCATCAAAATTCAAATTTAGATGTTATTGATCAATCTACCCCTAGGGCACAAGACCGAGAAATTGAAATTCTTGTTTCAATGGTGAAAGGTATGGATGCTGCACCTAAAAAAGACATATCTCTTCCCATTGAATCTATTTATATAACCATTCATATATATCTAGAATTAACTTATGACAAGTGATAATGGATGAAAGTGCATTAAAACAAAAAAGGTAGGTGATTTGTGTTTGATAATTATTTCATCATGTCCCTCTAATCTAGCAGGACTCAAATAAAAATATGGGTGAATAATGGTTGATGTGGTGGAAGGCCCTTTGTGATTTAAATTTATTTATATTCTCCATTGGTATAAGATTCATGGATGATCATATTTATATATGAGGAATCTTTTCTTTTGTTTGTTTCTTGTTGAAGACCACTAGTTAGGATAGTAATTTCTATTGTAATGTTGTGGTTTTTTTGGGTCCCTTGGTAATTGTTTTTTTGTCTACTTGGTTGCCATTGGTATAGGAATTTAACTGGAGTGTCTACATCTTATCTTTCTCTCTATTATATAAAGTTTCCAGAGATTCAAAACTCATGAACATTTACCCTATACAATTAAAAAAATTAGCAATATTTCCATAATTCAGCACTATATCAGAATATATTATGAATCTAAATATTTAATTGCTCTATTTTTAGAATAGTATTTTGTTTAATTGATTAAGATATTTTATTTAACTTTAATTACAAAATTGGTCAAGAAATATGCATGGTTAGTTAGATGATTCTCTCCCATTTGATTTTTTATGGTATGATGGTATTATTAAATAGTCACAATTGAGATGTATACATTGTGATTTAATGCTAAACCATTCATACGTCATATCTAAAAACAATAATAAAAAATCATAAAATTAAAAAATATGAAACAGAGACTTATGTGATTAACCCTTTTATATGGGATGTATGAGGGTCAAAGGGGCATAATATCCTAATAAAATGGATAATAAAATAATTCTAAATTAGACCAATTAAATTAATTCAAATAACACAATGTAATGGATATTAAAAATTACCAAATATGGAAAGTAAAACGCCAATTGATGTTATAATATTAAATAAAAAAGAAGAGATATGTACAGGTATGGAAATAGGTAGAATCATACTCAGGATTCCATCATCAATTTTTATCAAAATATTTCTAGAGGCATGGACACTTATATTAAGTTGTAGACACTTGTTTCAATGCTTTTGTCTATGGATTTAAAATTATATTATTTATTAAATATTCATTATATTTATAAGTTACTTATTTAACCTATTAGGATTTTTGGTTCCTTTCTATTGATGTATTTAAATCATGCACATATACTATGTATGACTATGTATAGTTCAAACCCTAACTCTTCACCTTAAGTCACGTCACCTTGACATAAAGGGGTTAGTGGGATTATGAGGTTGAGCTAACATCAAGGAATCATTTATTAATGATAACTATCTAAATATTTAATAACCCAAGGAGGGCCTTAAGCATATGTAGTTATCCCTAAGTTTTTGATTATGTGTGTACAAGGGTGAAATATGCTATATGAAAGGGCTTATAATGATTTAAATAATATATTAAAAAACTAACATGCATTGGATATTATTTAAATGATTTATAAATATAATATAACTATTCCTATTATTTATATAGAAATGGGTAATAATTAGATATTATAATTCAATTATGTAATTGAATGAATGAGATTGAATATGTGCTTGCTTGTATTTTCTAGATCAATGTTGAGTAGTGTTTTATTTTTATTTATACCAAACCTTTTTGAAAATACACCATATAAAGGTTAGAAAATAAAAATAAGTAGACCATATGTTTTGAAATATTTTAAATTTAGAAAACATTTGAGGTACAAACACTAGATAAAGAAACTAGACACTAGCATTTATGTTAGTGTCCATCTATAAAATGTAAGTGTCTGACATGGTATAAAAATGATGGAGGTATATAATTAATAGTGAAGGATATAAATCATGTTTTAATATAGTGTAAAGGTGATTTGGGGCATCATAATGATAGGGTCAGTCCATAAGATAAATACTTTGGAACAATGGGATGTTAATTGTAAGCCTTTCAACAACATTAAAGTCTAGAGATAAAGGGTATATCCGTGATTGATATTTTTCAAGTGTATAATACTATTATGTTATATATAATCATATTTTAGTATCTATATTTTCCCCCATTTAATATATTAATGCATATGGATGAAATTACCATGTTAAAGGAAATGCATTCATATTTGCATGTGTAAAACACACATTGCCTTTGCTTGAGACCTAGTGAATTTGATACTAGTGTATGACCTATAACCAAGAGCATGTCACAATATAAATCAGTGCATGTAACATAAAATTGAATAATTTAAATGCTTTAAAAGTAAATATAGAAAGAAAGGAGTACATCTATATGTCGATGCAACCATCTTGCCCTTTGGTACTTTACTTTGGTAAAGATGCTTCCTCATGAAGCATTTTGACTTTAAATAGGTTTAGAATTTAACATTGGAGATTTTAATAAGAAATTTGGAAGATAATTATGACCCTAATATGGATATAGGGTGAGTTGTGACCTGACTATTTAGATCACTAAATCTCAATTGCATAACTCAAATGAATGTATAATAAGTTCAAGTTAACTGGTATAACCAAATTGGCTTAAAAAATGGAAGTAGTTATAAGCCCATGGAGGGAATATAATTTCAACTTCACTAATAAAAGGATCCAAGTGATATAGATATAAAATTATCAAAATGGTGCTTCTTGGTAAAAGCAATGCTTCTTAGTAAAAGTAGTGCTTCTTAGTAAAAATAATGCTTCTTGGTAAAATGTTTTGAATATGTATTTTTAATTTTTGGTGTACTTTCATGGCATATGCACATATAATGTGTCTTAATCTGAAGTATCTATCAAAATGTAACATTTAATCTATAACTATATATAATATCTATCACAAATCTAAGAAACTTTGTCCCAAATTTGTTAAAAATAATACCAAATGTATAGGATTCTAACATAAGTGTATGTCTAAATCATGTAAATTATATCAAATTATACTATGTATGATGGGAGTAATGTATCTATGACATTCATACAATAATATCCACACCCCTACCCCCCAATTTTGAGGTGAGGTGAGTGAAAAAATATAGTCAACTAAACTTAAAAGAATAAGATCACTATATTATTTAAGGATGAATCATGTATCATATAAGAATAACATGTCTAAGTAGATATATCAATGAATCTTTTAGTATGTTCACAATAATCCATAAGACACATGATATGGATCATGGAAACATATAATAAAGTAAAAATAAAAGATAACCAAATAATTAAGATCACACACAAGACCAATCAATGTCAGATAAAAAGGGGTTTTAAGAAGAGTGCAAAGAAGGGGCATGTTTAAATGTCACACACTTGAAGGGAGGAAATATTCAAATTTCAACCCATAAATTCATAACATGAAATGGTATAGGGGGATATAATTAATTAACATATTCAAATGTTCCATGAGCAATACAATAAATAATAATAAGTATACTCAAGGAAATGACAATGTGATTTAATGAAGTAGAAGAAACCAGCATAATCATATCATTGTAAGTCTTTGCATATATGTGTTACCTAGAAATTTAATGTAACATAACATATCATTTACATTGTATGATATGTTATCATGGTTATAGGAATGTGTAGGTTTTATTATATAAAATTAAAATTATAATGTAAAAGTCATCATAAAATAATATAGCCTATATCGATCATGATAAAATAAAAGAAAGATTCCCTCAACATAGTGTGTGGCATAATAAGGGGAAATCTTTAAAAGGTACATGTGCATGTATCATGAATATCATGTATGTTTGTATCACAATAAAGTACCTATGAATAATGTGTGTCTATGAAATAAATGATATGATATATACTAACATCAATTAAACAACACAAATTCCAAGGAACTAGTAAACATGTGCATGTTGGATACATTTTTGTATTTTTTATTTTATTTGAATGTTTCTATATTTTATTGCAACATTTTATTTTTTTAGGTGTATTATTTAATCAAAAAAATTATATCCTATGATCCCATATAAGGGATGCTCATAGGAATATACAAACTTAGAATATAATACATTAAACTGGTGATAAAACTAAGGACCACATATATGTGTCATATATGGAACTACAAAATCCATGGTACTCTATATATGTCTCATATGAATTTGTGGTCATGAATAGTTAATAAAAGGAGTAGTGGGTATTTAAATCCATTTTTTAGTTGTTTGTGGTTTCTTTAATGTAGCTATGAGTAGAAAATGTTTATTTTCTCTTAGCAACTAGGTGGACCATGGTAGAAATTGTAATTAGATTGTTCATATTAAAGTATTTAATACACCTATGCATTGTGGAATGTACCTTGAAAATTTTATGTATCCAAGCTCATCCAAATAAAATATCAAAGACTCTCAGTTATAGTATAACATAAAAGGTAGTGATCACATATATTGGACCAACTTGTAAAGGTAAATAAATATCACCAATAACCTATTTTGATGTCCCATTTAATGATTTAACCATTTTGGTTTAAAGTTATAATTAATCATGTGCATATCCCAAATAAGTGAGTAAAATTATGGTACATACATTATCACTAGAACCACTATCAAACATAACACTTTATAGGCTAATGATCAAGGTATGCTATAATAAAAATGAGTGAATATCTAAATCATCATCCATAATTTCACTATCACTGAATGTAATATAAGGTCTTTAGACACTATGAGTTATCATGAATGTAAGTGTGCCATTAATACCATATAATGGGTTCCCATAATATGGTGGAGGTATATGCAGATTATATTTGATTTGTACTTTAATATTTTTATTATAATGATTTTGTAATGTATCACTAAACATATTTTAGTTTTGATGGTCACTAGTTTGTGAGCATGAATTCTTCTAAGGATCATCAAAGTTAATATATTGATTATTAATAAGGTCTTGGACCATGTTTCAAAGTATAAAATATATATTTATAATTACTTATTATTTATTTCTTTTCACAATATACATTAGCATTACATCCATTTTGTGGAGATCAACTCATATAAACCTATATAGGAAGAAGAAGAGATAGGATATGACTCTACACAATATTATTAAGTAACAAAGCTAAAAACTTAGGTAATCATGTAAATTTTATCTCAAGGTGCATTTGATAAGATAATTTGATTAGGTTGTTGTGACATTATATTAACCATTGTTGTTTATTCCTTTTTAGGTTTTTTAGGTTTAACTTTATGGCTTGGTTTGAAATCAAACTTGGTAGTAGATGTAGTTTGTGTGTTTACTACATACTTAAGCTTATTTAGTGAAATGAGTTTCATTTCATGATCTCAGATAATATGACATAAATCATAAAAATATTTTAACTTATTGTATACAATATAATTATGTAATGTTTCAAGAATACTTTTATTAAATGTGTATTTAATCTCTTAATCTACCATTCAATTTGTCATTTTAGCCAACATTGTTCTATACCTAAAAAAAATATTCATGAATAGGTTCATTGCTTCCTTATTTGATCTTATAAATTTATCTGTATTAAATATTTATTAGTGATTCTTATAGATAAATGTGCTAGAAATTGATGCACTATAGGTCTAAATGCTTTCAATTATTAAATTTAAAAGTTGTAGAACCATTTGAAATCATAGTATTGTAGTCTATTTATAAATAATTTTATCAAAGGTTTATCATTTCAAAAAAAAAAAAAATCCATATATAAAGATAAAATATGCTATTTAGGATCACCCTTCCCATCATAAAATGTGAACTTGGGTGGAAAAAAACTATTTGGCAAAGGATGAAAATATATCTCAAGTGTTAGAGGATTATGTAATACATCTAGTGAATCAACATCATGATTTTATTTTAAAAATATATATTTAATGTTGGTAACCTTAGCCTACAAAGTTTTAATAACTTCGAGAAGATTTTTAATAATAGACCCATTGGGATTTAGATTTGAGATTTGAAAATTTACCAAAGGGGATGAAATCACCACTTGTGATGATGAATGCATTAAAACTGGCAATTGAGTTGAAATATTAATTTCTCCCCTATGTGATGTAGGAATATTATACCATATAAAAGTTAAAAATTATTGGATGTGAATGTACTATGCTTATCATATTTATTGATTTCTTATTATTTAACATGAAAAAATTCATTAATTAATTAATATTATTTATTTAAATGATTGATCGAGGATTATTTATCTTCCATTTTGAAGTCTTCATTCTTAACATTTCGCATATTTGATAAATGAAAAAAAATATGAAAATAATAATGAATAAATTTATATATTTAAATTACTTAATAAATAGAACATAGTAAGATAAAAAAACTAGAGTAATATAGGAGTTTCATGATAATACTTATAGGTAAGGTTCACCAAATGTTTAACCTTTTTTGGATTTGAGGTATGAGGGTTAAAGGGGTAAAATAACCTAATCAAATAGATGATTAAAACTATTCTAAATTAAGGCAATTAAATTAATTTAGATAACACAATATACTAAATTTGGAAACTTACCAAATATGGAAAGTACAATGCTAATTAATATTCTAATAATTAAAACACAAAGAAGACATAATACTTAGATCATTTTTAGAATCTGATGATACGATCATCAGTATCAACCTATGTGTTTCCATACTTGTACATCTCAAATCTACCAGCACAAATGAAAACTAGCTAAGTATTCTTTATTATTTGTGTTATAATTATCATAATATCAATGTTTTAATAAGCAAAATATCAATTAGAATTATACTTTCCATGTTTGTTAATTTTATAGATTTAATATATTACATTATTTGAATTAATTTAATTGGTCTGATTTAGAATAGTTTTATTCATCCATTTGATTAGGATATTCTACCCTTTTAACCCTCACACCACCAATCCAAAAAGGGTTGAACATTATGTGTATACACATAATATTTTCAAACTTTTATCAATTATTGATTCTCTTTATCTTGAAATAACCCATCAAGTCTCAATCTATCTAAGTGCACACATTATGAGGTGTATTAAGTAAGAGGTGGGCATACCATTAGTAATTTATAGCATTGTTGTCCCTTTCACCTCTTGTTATCTACACACTTGTCTCCAAAATACCATTCCCCTAAAACTTTGTTTTCTATTTTACACACTCTTTTAGTCTTTGACCACCTTTATTATCCCTTTTCCTAAAGTAAACCCATTTTTATAGTTTACATTACTATGTTTGCCATATTAACCTTGTATTCATATTGATAAGACTTATTAGGGACTAGGTCAACCCCTAGTCAAGCTAGTCTTTGATCTAGTATGTTTTTTGTCAATTAAAATACTAGGTTAATTGGGTTGACCTTATAAACCAAAATGTTTGGAAGGGTTTATGGTTATATCTTCCTATATATACACAATAAATTCCATTATTTATGACAAAGAGAGTAATAAGTATGATATATTATGCATCTGCTTATCCATCTTATACTTGAAGATTAATCTTATAGTTTTATACTTTCTTTAGATATATGGATCTTGTCTTGTGGATAAGTATTTTGGATGCATTGATAGGTTTTTAGCCTAAAGTTGATTTATCCTTGTCATCCTTACATACCAAAATAACCTCTTAGGAAAAACCTTTGACAAGGGAGATATTGAAGCTAGGTGGGTTTGTCTTAAAAGGTAAGTATTTCTAACTTTGTTACCCCTTTATAAGAGTAGATGGATATGCATTTATAATTCTTTTCCATGTATTAGGATTCTATATACATTGACATTAGTATATGTATTATGTCCATGTTTATTTTTAGTATTTATTACACCCACTTTGTGCCACAAGCTTTGGTGAGCACTAGATTATATTTTTACTTTACTTGTTATTAGTTTAGTGAATATGAAAACATATGACCTAGTTAGGATTATTGTGTACTTTTACTTGACTAGAGGATTTAGAACCTTCCCTAGTGATATTATTATGGTAAGATATGCTTTGGCTATGTCTAGAAGATCCGTATTGGTCATGACCTTGATTATCTAATGTATCACCAATCAAAAGTGTAAGTAAGATCTATCTTCTCTAAGATAGGATTGATTTAAAGATCTAATACATTTCCCATTGCATATATTGTAGTGATATGAATGTGAATATAACCTTTGAAGGATTTCTTTCACTCTCTTCATTTATATAATTTATTTATTTTTCTATATTTTAAAGACTAGGTTGACCAAGCTAGTATAGTTCTTAATTATATGATTAGGTTTAACACATAGTCACACCAAAATGACTATATTCTTTTTGTAAAGGTCTTCATCATATACAAGGTTACTAGATCGAATATGTATACATAGTATTCTTATTTATTTATAGAATAATAAACTATGTTGAACATGTCAACTTAATCCTCCAATCAACATCCAAATAACAAACTAAGTTGACCACATCAACATAATCGTCTTAACAAGCTTCAATAAATATGGTTTCACATAACTAGGTTGACCTAGACTTAGTCTTCCAATAAACATCAAAATAAAAAACTAAGTTAATCAGGTCAACTCAATTATCTTAACATGTTTCAATAAATAAGGTTTCATAGAACTAGGTCAACCCACTTGACTTAGTTGGTAAAACATACAAGAAGCATTTAAGGCATTTCAATAGAAAATTTTCAATCCTCAACATCTTCTAACCCACAAAGGTTCCTTTCTTTCTCTCTCTTTCAATTTAGTACTTCATTATGGTTCTATTTTGTGTAGGTTTGTAGTCTTCAAAATTGAAATCCTACAACAAACTAAGTCCACTTGGTCAACTTAGTTTTTTATTCTACCTTCTATTTGAAATACTAAGATAACCTATATGACTTAGTTCTTAATTAGTCTTGTTTATATAGAATAATATTGACCTTGTCGACTCTATTCTATAATGTTTGCATATAGTTTTATCCAAACTAACTCTTTACCATTTTTAATTTGAGAATTAACAACTATATCCTAGTAATTAATTAAAACTTTAATTTTTAGATATTTTCATGCTTAGAGTATCTCACATAGTCTAATTAGGTTTTTATTTAATATACCATCTAGTTTCACCATTTTTCTCTTTTTGGAGACTCTACCAAATCACGAATTTCAAAATGCATTAAACATTTATCTTTCTAAGGCCTACCTACATAGATTTCATCACTAAGGGGAAATCCAACTTGGTTTTATGGAAAAGTATAAAAATGTTGTTAATGGTATATATTGGTAAAGAACCTAACACCCTTATCATTATGAGATTGTGAATTGGGGGGTAGGCCCCAATACCAAACCATTATGATTACCAACATAGATCCCTTTTAACTTAAGCATTATGAAACCATCAATAGATTAATTTTTAGATCCCTATTTTTGACCAACATCCCTATCAAACTTAAAATAACACTTTATAATAATATATAAAAACTCAATATGACCACTTAGTTAGCATTTACTTTTCATTTTATTGCTTGATCTATGATCATTGTATGTTGTATTGTAAAAACTTACATTGGCTAGTGTGTGTGCAAGGTTTTATGATGTGTTCCAATTGGATAATTATCATTGATTTAATTTATTATGTGTTTTATTTTATTTCTTGCTTCAAAATTACATTTTCAAATTATTATTTTTATTTTTAACACATTGTCATTCTATTCAACACAGTCTATTACTGACTATTTTTTAACTTGACTACAGTACTGAGTCAACCTCATAAACCCAATACTCCTTTCTTCTAATTAGACTAAAGTATGAATCTGACATAGTTTATTATATATCCTTAATAGACTATATTTTTATATATGTATCAATACTACTTTGACCTAGTTGACTCTATACTCTTTTGCCTCTTGTTTATAGTACTTAGTCAACCTAATTGACTTTGTACACTTATCTAAATTTTGTGTATCTTTTGATTTTACATCATCTTTTCCTTCCCTAATATTTCTCCTTCATAATTAACTTCCCATTTTAAGAAAACATGGAGTTGGATTCAATAGATATGATGAGTCTTCCCAATCTTAATAGGTTCTCCCATAAGTAGTTTGTGGCTCCTACCCTAGATGAAATAATGTACATGTAGCCACTCAAACTAAAAACTATGGGACCACTCCCCATTCCTCTTCACTTCTCAATACTCTCTTCTCATTTAAAGATCAACCTAAATTAGAGTATACACGAAAAAATTTCTTCTTCAATAATGAGTTTCCTCAACATAAAGGAAAAGATACTTACCATATCATGATAATTGGTAAAGTTTAGGATCCTGATTTACCTTATCCAACATTCTAAAATATATTTGGGGACACTAGAGTCTCTTTTTCTTAGCCTCTTCCCTCTATTTTTACCCCTTATCATACCATGAAATCTTCCTCTTTGATTTTCTCCACCTCCATGCCTAGTATCTCTACTAACATGGTAGGTTTTACATATAGTCAGACTCTTTCCAGACTCACCTTTCTCAATTATTCCACTAATGCATCATTTTTTAACCATGTCAAGCATGCCTCTTATGCTACTTATTTACATCTCTATAAAATTACATATTTTTCCACACAAGCAAATTATGCCACTAGTGCCTCACAAACAATTTTCTCAAGCTACTACTAACACCCATAATGGTACCCAAGCCATTAATACCAATTACAATGGTTCAATCAATGCTAATAATACAACTAAAAATCATTAAATCTTATTAAAAACTCTTAAAAAATGAATGATTTCCAAGTTAACAATGCAAATCAAATGATTAAAATCCAAAATCATTGTATCCATCATCAAAAACACCCTCAATAAATGTCATGGGGCACACCTAACCAAAATGTTCCACCACCTCCTTTTCATTATTCCCATATTAATATTATCCCTCAACCTCCCCTTGTTAACAAAAAAATAAATATCCTTCAAAATGAATCTCTTACATCTCAAATTTCTAATATTTATATAGGAGTTATCACCCCTACCATTACTTATAATACATCATCCAATCTGACTCTCCACTTAAAAACATTTGGAAATCTATATAAAGACTACGTCAAGTTAAATAATTTTGCCACTACCAAGGTATTAACAAATAATATTAGGGGTGATGATTTATATTGGTACAACCAACTTAAATCTCATTCCATCACTACTTTAGAAAATTTAGTTAATGCTCTAGTCTTAGAGTTCCAAACTAGTGATCTCCCTAAAAATACCATGACCTATTTCATCAATTGTAAGCAACTTAAGGCCAAAACCACACAAGGTTTCATCAAATGATGGAAGACCTTGTATAAAAAATGTGAACATAATATGGTAGATGAAAATATCTTGAATCTATTTAACAATTCTCTTTATCGCAAATTTTAATGTCATGCTCAGACTCTCTCTCCACACTCTTTGGAAAAGGCCATTGACCAAACCAAGCATCAAGATTTCTTCAAGTGTAAATTCAAAACATCCAAACCTTCTATGGTTACTCTCATTTTAATCAATAATAAGAATCATCATGCAACAAAATATGGTATCACTGACTCTTATGATAGCATTCATACTATTCAAGCTATTATTCTTAACCAGAATCTAGAACAAGCTTCCCCTCCCAACCACATAACTAATCCTCATTTATCCTCAACAAATAACTTCAATATTCATAAACCTTTATCCTTAATGAAATTTAAACAATATCTACCAAGGTCTTTTCCATTAGAAATTAATCCCACTCGACCCATGAAATATTTGTATGATTCTAATAAGTTTTTGGTTTCATGCTAGTTGGGGTCATTCTCGTGAAACTTGTAGGAAACTTCATAATTTGGATATGGATTTCCTTCTTGGTCCCAGTTTTAACCATGATTATATCATTTATAAACAAAAACAATATTATGAAATTGCCTTTCAAATACCATGAAACATAAAATAAATTTCAAGCTTTGAACCATTATAATGTTAATTTGGCCATCTATAAAGATTATATTTCAAATCACCAAGATAACCTAGACAAGCCTACCACTTCTACAAATAATGATGATAGTATTATTGATGAAAGCCCTAAAGAGAATATGATCAATATGAATAATATGTGAAGGATGGTTGCCTTCATTTATCCTCATCCCATCCACACTCCTCAATTTCCTCACACATTTCATGGTATCTAATGTTGTTCTATAACTCACTTAGTAGATTCGGGGAAAGAAGACCTTATATCTTTTGATGAACCAATTCCAACACCTTCATTGGATAAAACTTCTCATACTATTTCTTCCAATCCTCTAACCTCTTTATCTATCACTAATAATACCTAAACTTCTATCAACACTCATTCTAATCTATCTCAAACCAAACCTACATCAACTACCCCATTTTGTCAAGACAATCAACAAACTTATCCTCCAATCAAACCTTCTTCATATTATCAACAAAAATTCACATGTACTTCAGCTCCTCCTTTTGATCACCTCATTCCCATAGTATTATTTTAGGTTATAATTAGTGGGATCATATTATTGAGAATACTAATCTCCAATCTCATATCTTATTTCTTCAACTTATATGAACCTTTTTACATCATCATAATTGTCTTATGCAACTTTTGTTTGAAATTAACATCCCTCATCCTCCCCTAGAAAAACATGAAGCTTCCTTATCTGGATCAAAATATAGCATTTTATAATAGTGTAAAGAGATGTCCATACATGTTGATGAAACAATCAACACTTCTCTCTCCCTCAAATTTTTCATCACTTCTATGATCCCCAATTAGATTCTTATTCATGTGGATGATCCTCCTTTTTTTATTAGTGTCCAAATTGGTGATATCTAAGTCACATTTGCCTTGATTGATGAGGGTTATAGAACTTGTCTTGACTCTCTTAACTTTATCAAAATCCTTAGATATTATTAATCTAATATAAAATCCACACGTAGCACATGTAAAGGCTATGATTGAAGATAAATTCCTCCATTTTGTTTAATGTCGATCCCCATTACTATCCCACTTATCACTGTTCATGTGAAGGTGATGATCTTCAAATTTACTCTCTCCTATAAAATTTTGATACACCCATGCACTATGGAATGTACCTTGAAAATTTTATGTATCCAAGCTCATCCAAATAAAATATCGAAGACTATCATTTATAGTATAGCATAAAAGGTAGTGATCATGTATGTTGGAACAACTTGTAAAGGTAAACAAATATCACCAATAACTTTTTTTCATGTCCCATTCAATGATTTAACCATTTTGGTTTAAGGGTATAATTAATCATGCGTATATCCCAAATGAGTGAGTAAAATAATGGTACACACATTATCACTAGAACCACTATCAAACTTAACACTTTATAGGCTAATGATCAAGGTATGCTGTAATAAAAATGAGTGAATATCTAAATCATCATCCATAATTTCACTATCATTGAATGCAATATATGGTCTTTAGAAAATAGGAGTTATCATGAATGTAAGGGTGCCATTAATACCATATAATGGGTTCCCATAATATTGTGGAGGTATATGCACACTATATTACATCTGTACTTTAATATTTTTATTAGAATGATCTTGTAATGTATCATAAAAAATAAGTCAATATATGTATATGTATCATTATATATTCCATTAAGACTTTAATATTTTTAGTATATGTAGTTAGTGTGTTTGCTACATACTTAAATTTATTCAATGAAATAAGTTTCATTTAATGATCTCAAAAAATATGACATAAGTCCAATAAATAATTTAAATTCGTGTATGGAACATACTTATGTAATGTTCAAGAATGCTTTTATTAAATGTGTATTGAATCTCTTTATCTGTCATTAGATTTGTCATTTTTGCCAAAATTATTTAATAGACAAAAAAATATTCCTCAGTATGTTCATTGGTTCCTTGTTTGATCTTATCAATTTATATGTATGAAATATTTATTAGTCATGATGATAGATAAATGTGCTAGAAATTTATCCACTATAAGTCTGAATGCTTTCAATGAGTAAATTGAAAAGTCATAGAATCATCTTAAATCATAGTATTTTAGGCTCTTTATAAATAACTTGATCCAAGGTTTATCATTTTAAAAAAAAGAATTACACATATAAAGATAAAATATGCTATTTAGGATCACCCTCTCCATCATAAAATGTGAACTTGGTTGAAAAAAAACTAGCTGGCAAAGGGTGAAAATCTATCTGAGGTGTTAGAGGATTATGTAATACATATAGTGAATCAACATCATGATTTTTTTAAAAATAATTTTGTTTAATGTTGGTAACCTTAGCCTCAAAATTTTTAATAAATTGGAGAAGAGTTTTAATAATAGACCCATTGGGATTTATATTTGAGATTTGAAAACTCACCAAAGGGGATGAAATCACCAATTGTGATGATGAAGGCATTGAAAATTCCAATTGAGTTTAAATATTAGTTTCACCCCTATGGGATGTAGAAATATTATACCATATAAGAGTTCAAAATTATTAGACGTGGATGTAATATCCTTAGAATATTTATTGATTTCTTATTATGTAACATGATAAAATGCATTAATTTATTATTATTATTATTATTTTAAATGATTGAATGAGGATTATTTATCTTCCATTTTGAAATGTTCATTCTTAAAATTTCCCACATTTTATAAATGAAAACAAATATGAGAAAATTAATGATAAATTTATATATTTAAATTAATGAAATAAGAAACCATAGTAGGGTGAAAACCCTAGAGCAATCTAGGAGTTGTATGACAATACTTAGAGGTTAGTTTCACCAAATGTTTAATATTTTTTGGATTTTAGGTATGAGGGTTAAATGGGTAAAATAACATAATCAAATTTATGATTAAAACTATTCTAAATAAAGTCAATTAAATTATTTTGGATAACACAATATACTAAATTTGGAAACTTACCAAATATGGAAAATACAATGCCAATTAATATTTTGATAATTAAAACACAAAGAAGACATAATACTTAGATAATTTTATGAATTTGATGATCTGATCATGAGTATCAACCTATGTGTTTCCATACTTTTACATCTCAAATCTACTTATAGAAATGAAAACTAGGTATGTATTATCTATTATTTATGTTATCATTATCATAATATCAATGTTGTAATTATAAAAATATCAATTGGAATTATACTTTCCATGTTAGGTTATTTTATAGATTTAATATATTATGATATTTGAATTAATTTAATTTGCCTAATTCAAAATAGTATTATTCATCTATTTGATTAGGATATTCTACCCTTTAGGCCCTCACACCATCAATCCAAAAAGCGTTAACTAGGTTGACCTTATCAGCCAAAACATTTGGAAGGGTTTTTGGTTAGATCCACATATATACACATAATCAATTCCATTATTTATGACAAAGAGAGTAAGAAGTATGATATGTTATGCATCTATTTATCCACCATTATACTTGAGGAGCAATCATATAGTTTTATATTTTTTTGGATTTATGGATCTTGTCTTATGGATAAGTCTTTGGGATGCATTGATAGGTTATGTAGCCTAGATCTAATTTATCCTTATCATCCTTAAACACCATAACAACCTCTTGTGAAAACCCTTGGATAAGGGAGATATTGAGGCTCAGTGGGTTTGTCTTCAAAGTTAAGTATTCCTAACTTTGTTACCCATTTGTAAGAGTAGATAGATATGCACTTACACTTCCCTTCTATGCATTAGGATTATATATAAATTGACATTAGTATATTTCCTATGTGCCTATTTATTTTTAGTATTTATTACTCCCACTTTATGGCACAAGCTTTGGTGAGCACTAAATTAGATTTTTACTTTACTTGTTATTAGTTTAGTGAATATGAAAACATAAGACCTAGTTAGGATTATTGTGTAGTTTTACTTGACTAGAGGCTTTGGAACCCTCCATAGTGATATTATTATTGTAATATATCCTTTGGATAGGTCTAGAAGATCCATATTGGTCATGACCTAGATTATATAATATATCCACAATCAGAAGTGTAAGTAGGATCTATCTTCTTCAAGCTTGGATTAATTTAGAGATCTGATACATTTCCCATTTCATATATTCTAGTTAACCCAATGTGAATCTAACCCTTAAATGTTTTATTTCACTCTTTTCATTTATATCATTTTGTTATTTTTATATATTTTCAATACTACGTCGACCAGGCCAATATAACTCTAAATTAAATTCTTAGGTTTAACACATAGTCACATGAAAAAGACTTTATTATTTCTATATAAATTTTTAGCATACACAATGTTACTAGATCGAATAGGTCTACATAGTATTATTATTTAGTTAAATAATAAAAAACTATGTTGAACATGTTGACTTAGTCCTCTAATTAGCATCCATTAACAACCTAAGTTAACTAGGTAAACTCAATCATCTTAACATGCTTCAATAAATAGGGTTTGATAGAACTAGTTTGACCCAAAATTAGCCTTGCAATAAACATCCAAATAACAAAATAAGTTGATCAGGTCAACTCAATCATATTAATAGGCTTCAATAAATAAGGTTTTATAGCACTAGGTTAACCAACTTGACATAGTTGGCAGAACTTACAAGAAGAATTTAAGGCACTTAAACATAAAATTTTCAATCATAAACATCTTCTAACCCACCAAAATTCCTTTCTTTATCTCTCTCTAAATTTAGTACTTCATTATGGTTCTATTTTATCTAGGTTTTTAGTCTTCAAAACTTCAATCCTAAAACAAACTAAGTGTTGGAAATATTGTCATTGATGTCAAAGGTTTAGTATTATTGGTGATAAAGACCCCATTGCATTTAATGTTGTTTATCTTGGCTAATGTGAGTTAATATTTATTTAATATTAACAAATATATTTTTGGTTGCATATGAGACAAAAGAAGGGCCCATGGAGAAGTCAAAGAGCCATGGGGTAAAAACAAAAGAAGGATGGGATGCATTTTCCCATGAAGAGTCATCTTGGGGAATACCAAGAGTCACCAAGTGAAGACAAAAGAGTAAGGGTGAAATTTATCATGAAGGGACACTTTGAGGAATATGAAAAGTCATGAAAGATAAGGAAAAAAGTGGGAAGGATGTTTTAGGTCATGAAGGGTCACCACATGACTTTTCAAAGGCTTGAATATGAAGCGTTATCCAAGATTGGCACCATTTTCCATGAGGATTGAAGGGTCACAAAGGGGGAAGGCCAAAGGTCATTTGGAAAGATATAAATAAATGCTTGAGAAGCCATTTGTAATATGAGAGATAGAGGATGATTTGATATTGTAATATCTAGCCTAGAAGAGGAATTATGAGAGATGAATATGATTTTTATTTGTTATATCTAGCTTAGAAGAGCAAAGGTGAGAGAGAGAGGAAGGAGATGTTGTATTGATTTATCATTTGTTGAGATAGCAACATTGAGAGATAGGTGTGTGGTATACACAAATGGGTTGGTGCTCCTATGGGTTTGTTCTCACCAATATACTAGAGATTGTTCTCCGTGGTTTTTCCCACATTGGGTTTCCATGTTATATTTGGTGTCTCTCTCTATCTTGTGTGATGTTTATTGTTTGAGCTTTATTACATATCTTGAATGTTTGATTAAGTGGAATTTGGTTAAAGGAAAGTTTTATAAGATATATGATATACTGATTCACCCCCCCTCTCAGTATATCCCATGTTTAATAATTGGTATCAGAGCAGGTTCCTTCAAAAAGGGTTTAACAACTTGAAGGTAGATCAAAGAAAAGCATAAGATGGCCAAGTAGCTAAAGAAGGAGAATCAAGAGTTGAAATCTATGGTTGAGGTTCTTAAGGAAAAGGTGTGTATCTTGGATTCTAAGTTGGCTATAGAAGTAAAAGAAAATAAGATATTTATTCAAGATCTTAAGAATCAGTTAGAGATTGCAAATTCAATTTTAACATCAAAATAAGAACAGTGTAATCATTTGAAGGATGAGTTAGGTTCTTTAAAGGATAATCATGATAAGATTATAATCAATGTTGAGAAAGATCATGAAATATTGGTCCAAGGAAAGAAGGATGCAAGTTTTGCAGGAAAATCAAAGAAGCCAATCAGGCAACCCAATGTTTTCAAGTTTTCAAATTCTTTTCATGGCCGTTGTTTTGTTTGTCATCATGTTGGTCATAGGGCAAGAGATTGTATGAGGAGAATCAATGAGTCAAAGGGAGATATTAGTCACATTCAAGAAAAAGGTATGAGAAGTATTGTTTGCTTTTGTTGTCATGAGGTTGGCCATATTGCTAGATTATGTCAAAATAAACCAAATAGATATTCAAGGTATGTCAAAGGATATAGAGACCCTAGAAAATATAAGAAAAGAAAAATTTAGGTTTGGAGACCTAAAATAGTAAAGGTTGATCAGGTTGAGTTTAAGAGTGAAAATGAATTACTTGTTATAGTAGATAAAGAATCAAAAAGGAAGGATTGTGCAGAATCTCTTGTTACATTTGAGCATGAGCTTTGTCAAGATAAGATAGTTGTAAAAGCTAAGAAAAAGAAAAACATCATAAATGATAAGGTTAGTAAGTCAAAAAGGTTAGACATGCTTAAATGGATTCTAAAATAAAAACACAAGAAGATTAAGGAAGAAACAGAGGAGATGTGGGAATCTCCTGATATTTATTTCTAGGACCTTATTGTGTTGGGTGTCTCTTCTAGGCTTTAAGGAGACACTTTTATGAAAAATTGAATCATGGTGAATGCTATTAGGTCTTGGCTATGTTTCATGATAAAAAGGTGAGTTGGAAGATTCTTTCTTATATCTTTTGAGGGAATAGATTTTTGAAGAAAATTTTGCATCAGTATTAAGGTTTGAGGCTATTAGAATGATTCTTGCATATGCAGTGTTTTAAAGTTTTAAAGTTTTTCAAATGATTATGGTCACAAGAAATTAGAATGTTGAAAAAGAGCTAAAATTTTTAGAAAGAAGTAAAAGGATACTCATGCAGATTCAATCAAGGAAGATCAGAGTTTCAAAGCTCCATTCATCAGGAAGAAGGTTCAGACATGTTTATGGTAGAAGAGACAACCTGAAGATTCTATGTTGATACAAATAGATTTGCATGTATTAAATAAAGATCAGCCATGGTTCGTTGATAGTAGATGTTTGAGGCATATGAAAAGAGATAAGATTAAATAAGGTCAATGGTGGCATAGTGAAATTTGAAGATAAAACCACTACCAAGATAGCCAAAAAAGGTATTTTAAGTTTGGATATTAGTAGAACCAAAGCTAATAATGTTTTATAAGCATAATATTTTGAGTGTAAGTTAAATATGTGTTTAAGGATACACCTTAAAGTTTCATGTGGAAGGTTGTGAGATTAAAAGAAAAGATTCAAATGAGTTGATTGTAGATGCTCAAAGAACAAGGAACAATGTATATGTTTTGTCAGATATCTTCTCAAAGGCACGATCAAAGGATATATTCAAAGATTGGTGAGAGGAGTTGGGAGTAATTTCTATTACTTCCTGCCATTGATGTTCAACATCAAGTGAGGGGGAGCTATGTGTTAGCTCCAGGTAGTCCCTTTGCCATTGATGTCAAAGGGGGAGAATAATAGGTACGAGTACATGTGAAAAAAATAGGTATAGGGAATAGTTATAGGTTGTTACAGTAAGGGGGAGTTACTATATGTTTTTAGATGACAAGATGTGCAAGTGATAGGATGTGGTAGTTTTAGGATTGAGGTTGCCATCAATGACAAAGGGGAAGATTGTTGGAAATATTGTCATTGATGTCAAAGGTTTAGTATTATTGGTGATAAAGGCTACATTGCATTTAATGTTGTTTATCTTGGCTAATGTGAGTTAATATTTATTTAAAATTAGCAAATATATTTTTGGTTGCATATGAGACAAAAGAAGTGCCCATGGAGAAGTTGAAGAGCCACATGGTAAATGAAAAAGAAGGATGGGACATATTTTCCCATGAAGAGTCATCTTCAGGAATACTAAGAGTCACCAAGTGAAGACAAAAGAGTAAGGGTGAAATTTCTCATGAAGGGACACTTTGAGGAATACGAAAAGTCACCAAAGATAAGGACAAAAGTGGGAAGGACGTTTTTGGTCATGAAGGGTCACCACATGACTTTTCAAAGGCTTGAATATGAAGGGTCATTGAAGATTGGCACCATTTTCCATGAGGATTGAAGGGTCACAAAGGGGGAAGGCCAAAGGTCATTTGGAAAGATGTAAATAAAGGCTTGAGAAGCCATTTGTAATATGAGAGATAGAGGTTGATTTGATATTATAATATCTATCTTAGAATAGCAATTATGAGAGATGAATATGATTTGTATTTGTTATATCTAGCTTAGAAGAGCAAAGGTGAGAGAGGGAGGAAGGAGATGTTGTATTGATATATCATTTGTTGAGATAGCAACATTGAGAGATAGGTGTGTGGTATACATAAAGGGGTTGGTGCTCCTGTGGGTTGGTGTTCATGTATAGTTGGTGAGTTGGTGCTTGGCAAAGGGGTTTGAAGCTTCTGTGGGTTGGTGCTCATGAATTTTAGCTAGGGTGGTACTTGGTAAATGGGTATGGTGCTCCTATGGGTTTGTTCTCATGAATATACTTGACATTGTTCTCTGTGGTTTTTCCCACATTGGTTTTCCATGTTATATCTAGTGTCTCTCTCTATCCTGTGTGATGTTTATTGTTTGAGTTTTGTTGCATATCTTGAATGATTGATTAAGTGGAATTTGGCTAAAGGAAAGTTTTATAAGATATATGATATACTTACTCACCCCCCCTTAGTATATCCCATGCTTAACACTAAGTTCACCTAATCAACTTAGTTTTGTATCCTAACTTCTATTTGAAAGACTAAGTCAACTTGGTTGACTTGGTTCTTAAGGATTCTTGTTTATATATAAAAATAGTGACCCTATATACTCTATTCTATAAATATTACATACAATGTTATCTAAACTAACTCTATACCATTCTTAATTTGAGTATTAACAACTATATGCTAGTAATTAATTGACACTTTAATTTTCAAATATTTTCATGCCTAGAGTATCTCAAAAAGTATAATTAGGTAGTTTTTCAATATATCATTTAGTTTCACTATTTTTATCTTTCTGGATAGTCTACCAAATCAAAAATTTCAAAATACATTAAACATGTCTTTTTAAGGCTTACCTACTTAGATTTCATCATAAAGGGGAAAGCCAACTTGGTGTTATGGCCAAGTATTAAAATGTGGTTAATGTTATCTATTTGTAAATCACTTGAAACCCTTATCATTTTGAGATTGTGAGGTGTGGTGGGTAGGCCCCAATACCAAACCATTACCATTGCCAACATAGATCCCTTTCAACCTAGACATTCTGAAAGCATCCATAAATTAATTTTTAGTTCCCTATTTTCAACAAACATCCCTATCACACTTAAAATAAAACTTTATAATAATCTAAAAAAGATAAATATGACCACTTATTTATCATTTAATTTTCATTTGATTGCTTGCTCTGTGATCATTTTATGTTATATTGCAAAAACTTAGATTGGCTAGCGTTGGTGCAAGGTTCTGTGACATGTTCTGATTGGCTAATTATCATTGATCTAATTTATTATGTTTTTTATTATATTTATTTCTTTGAAATTACATTTGAAAAATATTTTTGAATTTTTAACACATTGTCATTTTATTCAACATGGTCTCTTAAAGACTATTATTTAACTTGACTACAGTACTGAGTTAACTTAGCCAACCCAATACCCCTTTATTATAATTAGGTTAAATTAGGAATATGAAATGGTCAATTTTATATCTTTAATATACTATCTTTTTCTATATCTATAAATACTACTTTGACTTGGTTGACTCTGTACTCTTTTGCCTCTTTTTTATAATACTTAGTCGACCTGATTGACTTTATACTCTTATCTATCTTTGGTGTATCTTTTGATTTTACATCAGCTTCTCCTTCCCTAATCTTTATTCTTAATAATTAAATTCTTGTTTTAAGACAAAATTGAGTTGAATTCAATAGATATGATGAGTATTACCAATCCCAATAGGTTCTCCCATAAGTATCTTGTGGCTCCTACCCTAGATGAAATAATGTGTATGTAGACACTCAAATTACAAAATATGAGACCTCTCCCCATTCCTCTTCACTTATCAATACTCTCTTATAATTTAAATATAAAAATAAATTATATTATACATAAAAAATTCTCTTCTTCAATAATGAGTTTCTCTAACATCAAAGAAAAGATACTTCTACTATTTACCATCTCATGATAAGTGGCCAAGTTTAGGATCCCCATTTACCTTATCCCACATTCTCACATGTATTTGGGGTCAATATCATCTTTTTTTCTTAGCATATTCCATATATTTTGATCCTTTATTATACCATGACATCTTCCTCTTTGATTTCCTCCACCTCCATGCCTAGTATCTCTACTAACATGGTGGCTATACATCTAGTGGGACTCCTTTTAGACCCACCTTTCTCAATTATTCCACTAATGCATCATTTTATAACCATGGAAATCATGCCTCTAGTGCTACTTCTCCTCATCCCTCTACTAAAACATCTTTTTCCACACAAGCAAATTATGCCACTAATGCCTTACTTACCAACAATTTTCTCAAGCTACTACTAACACCCATAGTCATACCCAAACCATTGATACTAATTCTAATGCTTCAATCAATTCTAATAATATAACTCAAAATCATTAACTGATATTACAAACTCTTAATAAAATGAATTATTTCATAGCTAATAATTCAAATAAAATGATTAAAATGCAAAATCATCTTATCCATCTTCAAAATCACCCTCAACAAATGTCATGGGGCACACTTAACCAAAATGTTCCCCCACCTCTGTTTCAAGATTCCCATCATAATCTTATCCCTCAACTTCCCATTTTTTAAAAAAATAATAAAAAACCTTCTAAATAAACTTCTTACATCTCAAATTTCTAATATTTATATAGGAGGTATCACCCCTACCATTACTTACAATGCATCAACCAATATGACTCTCTAGTTTAAAACATTTGGAAATCTATATAAAGACTAGGTCAAGTTAAATACTTTTGTTGCTACCAAGATATTAAAAAAGACTCTCACAAGCGATGATTTATATTGGTACAACCAACTTAGATCTCATTCCATCACTAGTTTGGAAGCTTTAGTTAATGCTCTAGTCTGAGAGTTTCAAACTAGTGATCTCCTTAAAAATACCATGACCCATTTGATCAATTATAAGTAAATTAAGACTAAAATCACACAAGAATTTTTCAAATTATGGAAGACCTTGTATAACAAATGTGAACATAATATGGTAGATGACAACCTCTTTCATGTATTTAGCAATTCACTTTTTTCAAAATTTTAATATCAGGCTCAAACTCTCTCCACACACTCTTTAAAAAAGGCCATTGACCGAGCCAAGCATCAATATTTCTTCGTGTGTAAATTCAATCCATCCAAACCTTCTATGGGTACTCTCATGTTAATCAAGAACAATAACCATCATTCTAAAAAGGATGGTATCACTGACTCTTATGATACCATTCATAATATTCAAGTTGTTCTCAACCAGACTCTAGAATAAGCTTCCCCTCCCAACCACATAACTAATCATCATTGATCCTCAACAAATAACCTCAATATTAATAAACCTTTATCCTTAATGAAATTAAAAAAATGTCTATCAAGAATTTTTCCATGAAAACTTAATCCTACTTAACCCATGAAATCTTTGTATGGTCCCAATAATTTTTTGGTTTCATGCTAGTTGGGGTCATTCTCATGAAACTTGAAGGCAAATTCAAAATTTGGATATGGATTTCCTTCTTGGTCCCATTTTTAACCATGATTCTATCATTCATAAATAAAAATAAAATTATGAAATTTCCTTCAAATCCCATGAAACATAAAATAAATTACAAGGTTTGAACCATGCTAATGTTAATTTGGCCATTTATAAAGATCATATTTAAAATCACCAAGATAACCTAGATAAGCTTACCCCTTGTACCAATAATCATGATAGTCTTATTTATCAAACTCCTAAAGAGAATATGAACAATATAAATAATATGTAAAGGATGGTTGCCTTCATTGATCTTCATCCCATCCACACTCCTCAATTTCCTCACAATTTTCATGTTATCCAATACTCTTGTCCAACTCACTTAGCAGAGTTGGGGAAAGAAGAACTTATATCTTTTGATGAACCAAATCCAACACCTTATTTGGATAACACTTCTCATACCATTTCCTCCATTCCTCAAACCTCTTTACCTATCACTAATAATAATAAAACTTATTTCAACACTCATTTGAATCTATCTCAAACCAAACCTACATCAACTACCGTACTTTCTTAAGACAATCAACAAAATTGTCCTCCAATTAAACCTTCCACATATTATCAACATAAATTTAGATGCACTTCAGCTCCTCCTTTTGAGTACCTCTTTCCCATAGTCTTATTATGGATTATACCGAGTGGGATCATATTATTGAGATTACTAATCTCCCATCTCAAATCCTATTTCTTTAAATTATACGAACCTTTATACATCCTTGTAATTATCTTACGCACATTTTGCTTGAAATGAACATCCCTCATCCTCCCAAATAAAAACATGAATCCACCTTATCTGGATCAAGATATAGCATTTTACAATAGTGTGAAGAGATGTTGATACATGTTGATGAAACAATGGACACTTCTCTCTCCCTCAAAATTACCATTGCTTATATGATCCCCAATGAGATTATAATGCATGTGGATGATGTTCCTCTTTTTATTAGTGTCCAAATTGGTGATATCTAAGTCAATTATGCCTTGATTGACAAGGTTTCTGGCACTTCAGTTTCCTCCCTCAATTTTATCAAAACACTTGGATATGTCAGGGGATCTACAGCTCTACCAATTAGAGCACAATTGATTATTTTCTTATATGCAATTAAACACAGAATTATACCAGAATGATAAAGTAGCTATAAACTTGAGACAACAAAGAATTTGAGAGACAATACACACTCTTGTATTAAATACTACTAGAAGAAAATACAATAAGGAAGATGCCACTTCTTCCTCCACCTCAAAGGCTTGCCACACCTCAAGACCTTCTTCCCTCTCTCTCTTTCTCAACACAACAACTCTAAAGCCTGACTTATTATCCCTCCTTGAATGCTTCAGCTGATCTCCTTGACCTTGCTAGCTTCAATCCCTTTACTTGCCTTCTTGCTTAATTACAATACATGCCTTATGGGTCTATAAATAAGATCCCATGCTTACAAAAATAAAACTCTAGTTACAATAATTAGACACGCAGCTCGTGACTATAATTAGTCACTCAACATGCAAACACTCACTTCACTTAACTAACTGTTCGTCAACAGTAGTTCTAAAAATAGATAAGCAACTGACATCGGTCCCTGCTAGTCTGGTGCTGCCGACGTCGGCCAACTCCCTGCCATCACCGGTCTCCTTCTTCACTGCACTTGACTGACATCGATCATACTGCCAACGCCGGTGGCTCTGCTTCTTCAGCATCCTTCCTTGTGTCTGCAAACAGTTGAAGATTTTAGCTCCACACCTTAACAATCTCCCACTTGGAGATAAATAGCTGCAACTTGTACCTGTACCTGTACACCATCTATTTTGTTCCTTAGGCTCTGTATCCCTCTTCAATGTCACTCTTGAAGACCAACCACCATGCAACCCTATGATGCAATACCTGTATCGTATGCCACAAGAATTTTGTTGCTCCCAAATTCTCCATGACATACTTCTGAACCAACTCTACCCTTAGCTCAGAAAACTCCCTGTATATGAAACCCTGCAACAAGTAACACAATACAGTAATAGGATAATGTAGCTAATATTATCCAACCTGGTAAAGATAAAATACAATGATCAAACCTCCATTATTCTGCAGTATAATCAAGACCATATACCATAGCCTTATGTCTCATGTGTCCATCCACTCTCTTCTCTAAAATGGGAATCCATCCCTCTATCCAGTGCTTTCTTCCAGATGACAACACTACCAACAAATACCTATTTGGTTCTCCAAGGACTCACACTCCTCATCCATGCCAAGCTCCCACTGTTTCTGGATTCTACCTGCATTGCTTCTTCCATCTTCCTAGTTCATGACTATCAGTAAGCAATATAAAGAAGGTGAACAATGAATATGAGGTTCACATACCTTTCCTGACCTCCACATGGGTGTTTGAGACTTAGTAGATTCACCCACTATCCGTTCCAGTGATCGCTTTCGACCATCTCCCAGTCTGCTCCCGACCGATGTCGGTTCCCTGCACTGACCTTGACTATCGACGTCATTTCCCTGGCCGATGCCGGTGTCCCTCCTGTCGATGTCGGTCCTTATGACTAGCGTCAGAATTCTCCTGTCTGACCTACCAACCCTGCTGGTCTGCACATGATCGATGTCGGTATCTAGATGACTGACATCGGTGCCAAGCTACTAACATCAGTGTCTGTGTGTTCCTGTAAGTGATGAAATTTTCATCTGCGAGCTCTTCTTGGATCAAACCTCTATTTATGCTGCCCTGCTCAGACTTATTCAGCTCCTATGACTGATCTCTATCCTTTATCTCCTCCATAAACTCCAAGGCTTCTTTGTTCCTATCAAAATCATCAAATTTCCTCTTTCTATAATGAACTATATTTATGCTTTCCAAATTTGAACACATACCTTTTGAATCAAGAACTTCCATTCCCTTCCTATTCTTGTGACGAAGCCTATTAGGCCACATCTTCGAATCTACACCAGAAGTGGAATCAGTAATACAAGTAGACAGACAAAGAGTATCTACTTTCTTACCTCTTGCTAGAATAAGTGCTCCCTTGGTAACCTTCCCAGAATCAACTGTGAGGGTTATTGTGCATCCCTCATCTCCCAACCTTCCTATAGAAATCAGACTCTACTTCAGAATTGGAACATGCATGACCTCTTTCAACACCCACGTGTTGTCAATCTACAATCTCAGCTACACTTTCCCTTTGCCAACTATCTGACAAGGTGTACCATCCCCTAAATAAAGAACTCCAAAGTCTCCCTGTTCATACTCATAGAACAAATCTCTGTTTGGGGATGCATGAAAAGATGAACCAGAATCTAAAATCCATGATCCTACCTGACTATCTGAAGAAAGTATGAGATCATCCTGCATCACAATATTTGCATCATTTGCTTCTTCCATACCTGCATGTTGATTCTCTTTATCTCTCAACCAACACTCCTTTGTATGTCCTTTCTTTCCACAAAACCAGCAGGTAATACCTTTGGACTCGGATCTCCTTCCCAACCTTGATTTCCCTTGCTCAACCTTCTCCCTTTGCCATCCCCTACTTTCTGCACTTAGAGCATTCCTTGATGATTCACCTGTGCTTCTCCTACATATTTCCTCATTCAATATCACACTCACAACATCATCAACTTTTAAGATTTTAGAAGCAGATGCAGAATTGCTTACTGCCATAACCATACCATCCCAACTTTCAGGCAAAGAACATAAAATTAGGAGAGCCTTTACCTCATCATCAAAAACAATATTGACTAAAGCTAATTGGTTTACCAAACCATGGAAATCACTGAGATGAGTATGTACCGATCCACCTTCCTGCATTTGCAAAGTAAATAGATGCTTCATAAGATATACCTTATTAGAAGCCGAGGGCTTTTCGTATAAATTTGCCAAGGACTTTATCAACTCTTCCATTGTCTTACACTATGATAAGTTGGAAATCACAGACGATGCAAGGCTCAACCTTATGGAACTAAGAGCCTTTTGATCAAGAACGTTCCATTCTTCATCCTTCATATCTATGGGCTTGCATGTAACCCCACCCAACGGTAAGTATAAATCCTTCTGATACAGATAGTCCTCAATCTGCATCCTCCAATGTTGATAATTCTTGCCGTTAAACTTCTCCATTCATAGCCTACTTTCTTCTACCATTGCTGAACTCCCACTCAATCAGAAAACCCTGTGAATGACCTGTAATCAAAAAACAATACCCTGCTTCCTGCAAACCGTAGCTCTGATACCACTTGTCAGGGGATCTACAGCTCTACCAATTAGAGCACAATTGATTACTTTCTTATATGCAATTAAACACTAAATTATACCAGAATGATAAAGTAGCTAAAAACTTGAGACAATAAAGAATTTGAGAGACAATACACACTCTTGTATTAAATACTACTAGAAGAAAATAGAATAAGGAAGATGCCACTTCTTCCTCCACCTCAAAGGCTTGCCACACCTCAAGACCTTCTTCCCTCTCTCTCTTGCTCAACACAACAACTCTAAAGCCTGACTTATTATCCCTCCTTGAATGCTTCAGCTGATCTCCTTGACCTTGCTAGCTTCAATGCCTTTACTTGCCTTCTTACTTAATTACAATACATGCCTTATGGGTCTATAAATAAGATCCCATGCTTACAAAAATAGAACTCTAGTTACAATAATTAGACACGCAGCTTGTGACTATAATTAGTCACTTAACATGTAAACACTCACTTCACTTAACTGACTGTTCATCAACAGTAGTTCCAAAAATACACAGGCGACCGACACCGGTCCCTGCTAGTTTGGTGTTGCCAACATTGGCCGACTCCCTGCCATCGCCGGTCTCCTTCTCCACTGCACTTGACTGATGTCGGTCATACTGCCGACACCGGTGGCTCTGGTTCTTCAGCATCCTTCCTTGTGTCTGCAAATAGTTGAAGCTTTTAGCTCCACACCTTAACAGGATATTAATAATGTAATCTTAAATCCATATGTAGCACATGTCAAGGCTATGATTGAAGATAAATTCTTCCATTTGGTTGTATGTGGATCCCCATTACTATCCCACATATCATTGTTAATCTGAATGTGATGATCTTCAACTTTCCTCTATCTTATAAATTTTTTATACACCTATGCACTATGGAATGTACATTTAAAATTTTATATATCCAAACTCATCCAAATAAAATATCTAAGACTCTCATTTATAGTAAAACATAAAAGGCAGTAATCACATATGTTGGACCAACTTCTAAAGGTAAATAAATATCACCAATAACCTATTTTTATTTCCCATTGAATTATTTAACCATTTTGGTTTAAGGTTATAATTAATCATGTGTATTTACCAAATGAGTGATTAAAATCATGGTACATGCATTATCACTGGAATCACTATAAAACATAACACTTTATAGGCTAATAAGTAAGGTATTCTATAATAAAAAATAAGTGAATATCTAAATCATCATCCATAATTTCACTATCATTAAATCTAATATAAGGTCTTTGGACCATATGAGTTATAGTGAATGTAAATGTGGCATTAATCACAAATAATGGGTTCCCATAATATGGTGGAGGTATATGCACATCATATTCCATTTGCACTTTAATATTTTTATTAGAATTATCTTTTAATGTATAATTAAACATATTTTAATTATGATGGTCACTAGGTTATGAGCATGAATTCTTTGGAAGATCATCAAAGGTAATCTATTGATTATTAATAAGGTTTTGGACCATGTTTCAAAGTATAAAATATATGTTTAGAATGCCTTATAATTTAGTTATTTTCACAATATGCATTAGCATTATATCCTTTTTCTAGAGGTCAACTCATATAAACCTATATATAAGGAGGGAGAGATAGGATATGACGCTCCATAATATTCCTAAGTAACATAAGTAAAAACTTAGGTAATCATGTAAATTTTATATCATGGTGCATTAGATATGATAATTTTATTAGGTTGTTCTGAAATTATATTAACCATTGTGGTTTCTTCCTTTTTAGGTTATATAGCCTTAACCCTATGGCTTGGTTTGATATGAAACTTGGTAGTAGATGTAGCTAGTGTGTTTGCTACATACTTAAGCTTATTCAGTGAAATACGTTTCATTTCATAATCTTAGAAAATATGACATAATTCATAAAAATATTTTAACTTCTTGTATATAATAGACTTATGTAATGTTTCAAGAATACTTTTATTATGTGTATTGAATTTCTTTATCTGCCATTGGATTTGTCATTTTGGCCAACATTAGTTTATACCTAAAAAATATTCTTGATTAGGTTTATCGGTTCGTTGTTTGATCTTATAAATTTTTGTATGAAATATTTATTATAGATTCTAATAGATAAATGTGATATAAATTTATCCACTATAAGTCTTAATGCTTTCAATGAGTAAATTGAAAAGTCATAGAACCATCTTAAATCATAGTATTATAGTCTCTTTATAAATAATCTGATCAAAGGTTTATCATTTGAAAAAAAAGGAATGCCACATATAAAGATAAAATATGATATTTAGGATCACCCTTTCCATCATAAAATATGAACTAGGGTGAAAAAAAAGCTAGTTGGCAAAGGGTGAAAATATATCTCAAGTGTTAGAGGATTATGTAATACATCTAGTGAGTCAACATCATGAATTTATTTAAAATAATTTTTTTTAATGTTGGTAACCTTAGCCTCACAATTTTGAATAACTTGGAGAAGATTTTAATAATAGAGCCATTGGGATTTAGATTTGATATTTGAAAAGTCACCGAAGGGGATCAAATCACCACTTGTGATGATGAAGGCATTGAAATTGGCAATTGAGTTGAAATATTAATTTCAAACCTATGGGATGTAGCAATATTATAACATATAATTTTTCAAAATTAGTTGATGTGGATGTATTATCCTTAGCATATTTATTGATTTCTTATTATGTAACATGAAAAAATGCATTTATTAATTATTAGTATTTATTTAAATTATCGATTGAGGATTATTTATCTTCCATCTTGAAATGTTCATTCTTAAAATATCCCATATTTTATAAATGAAAACAAATATGAAATAAGTAATGAATAAATTTATATATTTCAATTACTAAAATAAGAAACCATAGTAGGATAAAAACCCTAGAGAAATGTATGAGTTGCATGACAATACTTAGAGGTTAGGTTCACCAAATGTTTAACCTTTTTTGTATTTGAGGTATGAGGGTTAAAAGGGTAAAATTACTTAATCAAATGGATGAATAAAACTATTCTAAAGTAAGGAAATTAAAATTAATTTAGATAACACAATATACTCAATTTGGAAACTTACGAAATATGGAAAGTACAATGATAATTAATACTTTGATAATTAAAACACAAATAAGACATAATACTTAGATAATTTTTACAATCTAATGATACGATCATGAGTATCAACCTATATGTTTCCATACATGTACATCTAAAATATACCTACACAAATGAAAGATAGCTAAGTATTATTTACTATTTGTGTTATAATTATCATAATATCAATGTTGTAATAATCAAAATATCAATTGGAATTATACTTTCCATGTTTGTTAATTTTATAGATTTTATAATATTATGTTATTTGAATTAATTTAATTGATCTGATTTAGAATAGCTTTATTCATCCATTTTATTTGGATATTCTACCCTTTTAACCCTCACACCAGCAATCCAAAAAGGGTTAAACATTATGTGTATACACAATATTTTCAAACTTTTATCTATTATTGATGATCTTTATCTTGTAAGAAACCATCGAGCCTCAATCTCTCTAAGTGCACACCTTATGAGGTGTACAAATAAAGAGGTGGGCATAACATTAGTACTTTTCAATATTGTTGTCCCTTTTATCACTAGTTATCTACAAACTTGTATCCTAAATACCATTCCGCTAAACTTTGCCTCTTATTTTGCACACTCATTTAATTTTTCACCACCTTTATTATCTCTTTTCATAACCTAAACCCATTTGTAATAGTTTACATGACCATTCTGGCCATATTAACATTGTATTCTTATTGATAAAACTTATTAGGGACTAGGTCAGCCCCTAGTTGAGCTAGTCCATGACCTAATATGTTTTTTTATCAATTAAGATACTAGGTTTATAGGGTTGACCTTATCAACCAAAACATTTGGAAGGGTTTATGGTTAGATCTGCCTATATAAAGACAATCAATTCCATTATTTATGACAAATAGAGTAGGAAGTATGATATATTATGCATTTGCTTATCCACCATTATACTTGAGGAGCAATCTTATGGTTTTATACTTTCTTTGGATATATGGATCTTGTCTTGTGGATAAGTCTTTTGGATGCATTAATAGGTTATGTAGCCTAGAGATGATTTATCTTTTTCATCCTTACATACCACAACAACCTCTAGCAAAAAAAATTGAATAAGGGAGATATTTAGGCTCGATGGGTTTGTCTTCAAAGGTAGGTATTCGTAACATTGTCACCCCTTCGTAACAGTAGATAGATATAAATTTACACTTCTCTTCCATTCATTACGATTCTATATACATCAATATTAGTATATGTCTTATGTGCATGTTTAATTTTAGAATTTATTACCCCCACTTTGTTCCAAAAGCTTTGGTGAGCACTAAATTAGATTTTTACTTTACTTGTTATTAGTTTAGTGAATATGAAAACATATGACTTAGTTAGTATTATTAAATATTTTTGCTTGATGAGAGGCTTTGGAACCCGCCCTAGTGATATTATTATGGTAAGAGATCCTTTGGATATGTATAGAAGATTGAAATTGGTCATGACCTTGATTATCTAATGTATCCTCAATCAGAAGTGTAAGTAGGATCTATCTTCTCTAAGCTAAGATTGATTTATAGATCTAATACATTTACCATTGCATCTATTCTAGTGAACCCAACATGAATCTAAACCTTAAAGGTTTTATTTCACTCTCTTCATTATTATTATTATTATTATTATTATTATTATTATTATTATTATTATTATTATTATTATTATTATCATTATTATTATTATTATTATATATTTTCAATACTAGGTTGACCAGGCTAGTATAGTTCTAATTATAGTATTAGGTTTAACACAGTCACACCAAAATAATTTTTTTCTTTATATACAAGTATTCATAATATAAAAGGCTAATTTATTTAATAGGTCTATGTAGTATTCTTCTTCAGTTATAGAATAACAAACAATGTCAAACATGTTGACTTAGTCCTCCAATTAGTATCCAAATAACAAACTAAGTTGACCAAGTCAACTCAATCATCTTAATAGGCTTTAATAAATAGGGTTTCACAAAACTATGTTAACCCAAACTTAGTCTTCCAATAAACATGCAAATAAAAAACTAAGTTGATCAGGTCAACTAAATCATCTTAACAGACTTCAAAAAATAATGTTTCATAGAACTAGGTCGACCAACATGACGTAGTTGGTAGAACTTACAAGAAGCATTTAAGACACTTTAATAGAAAATTTTCAATTATCAACATCTTCTAAACCACTGAGGTTCCTTTCTTTCTCTCTTTAAATATAGGACTTCATTATGGTTATATTTTATGTAGGTTTTTAGTCTTCAAAACTAAAATCCTACAATAAACTAAGTCCCCCTCATCAACTTAGTCTTATATCCTACCTTCTATTTGAAAGACTAAATCAACTTGGTTGACATAGTTCTTAAGGATTCTTATTTATATACAAAAATAGTGACCCTATCAACTCTACTCTATTATGTTTGCATATAGTTTTATTTGAACTAACTCTATACCATTCTTAATTTGAGAATTAACAACTATATGTTAGTAATTAATTAACACTTTAATTTTTAGTGATGTGCATGCCTAGAGTATCTCACATAATCTAATTAGGTAGTTTTTAAATATACCATTTAGTTTCACTATTTTTCTTTTTTTGGACACTCTACCAAATCAAAAAATTTAAAATTCATTAAACATTTGTCTTTCCAAGGCCTACCTACTTAGATTTCATCACTAAGGGTAAAGCCAAATTGGTATTATGGATAAATATAAAAATGTGGTTACTGGTATATATTGGTAAAGCACCTGACACATTTATCATTGTGAGATTGTGAGGTGGAGGGGTAGGCCCCAATAACAAACCATTACAATTTCCAACATAGATCCCTTTTAGCCTAAACATTCTGAAACCATCCATAGATTAATTTTTAGTTCCCTATTTTCAACCAACTTCCCTATCACACTTAAATTAAAAATTTAGAATAATATAAAAAAATTCAAGATGGCCACTTAGTATTCACTTTTCATTTTATTTCTTGCTCTGTGATCATTGTATGTTGTATTATAAAAACTTACATTGGCTAGTGTTGGTGCAAGGTTTTGTGATGTGTTCCAATTGGATAATTATAATTGATTTAATTTATTATGTGTTTGATTACATTTCTTGCTTCAAAATTACATTTTCAAAATATTTTTTTAATTTTTAACACATTATAATTCTATTCAACACAGTCTCTTATAGACTATTTTTTGACCTGACTGTAGTACTGAGTCAACCTAGTCAAGCCAATATTCATTTATTCTAATTAGGTTAAATTAGGAATTTGACCTAGTTTATTCTATATCCCTAATAGACTATCTTTTTCTATATATAGTAATACTACTTTGCCCTAGTTGACATTGTACTTTTTTGCCTATTTTTTATAACACTTAGTTGACCTGATTGACTTTGTACTATTATTTATATTTTGTGTATCTTTTGATTTCACATTAGCTTTGCCTTCCCTAATCTTTCTCCTTCATAATGAACTTCCTGTTTGAAGACAACATTAAGTTGAATTTAATATATATGATGAGTCTTACCAATGCCAATAAGTTCTCCCATAAGCAACTTGTGGCTCCTACCCTAGATGAAATAATGTGCTTGTAGCCACTCAAACTATAAACGATGTGACCCCTCCTCATTCCTCTTTTCTTCTCAATCCTATCTTCTCATTTAAAGATCAACCTAAATTATAGTATACACCAAATATTCTCTTCTTCAATAATGAGTTTCCTCAACATCAAAGAAAATATACTTTTACTATTTACCATTTGATGATTAGTGGTCAAGTCTAAGATCCCCATTTACCTTATCCCACATTGTCACATGTATTTGGAGAAACTAGAGTCTTTGTTTCTTAGCCTCTTCCCTCTATTTTGACCTGTTATTATACCATGACATCTTCCTCTTTAATTTCCTCCACCTCCATGCATAATATCTCTACTGACATGGTAGGTTATACATCTATGGGACTCTTTTTAGACCCAACTTTCTTAATTCTTCCACCAATGCATCATTTTCTAACCATGGAAAACATGCCTCTAGTTATACTTCTTCTAATCCCTCTACTACTACATCTTTTTACACATACACAAATTATTCCACTGGTGCCTAACTTACAAAAAAAATTCTCAAGCTACTACTAACATCCATAGTGGTACCCACACCAATACAACCAATTCTAATGCTTCAATCAATGCCAATAATAAAACTCAAAATCATTAACTCCTATTACAAACTCTTAATAAAATGAATGATTTCCAAGCTAAAATGCAAATCAAATGATTCAAATGCAAAATTATCTTATCCATCTTCAAAACCACCCTCAACAAATGTCATGGGGCACACCTAACCAAAATGTTCCCTCACCAACTTTTCAAGATTCCCATCATAAACTTATCCCTCAACCTTCCCTTGTTAAAAAAATAATAAAACACCTTTAAAAGAAACCTTTTACATCTCAAATTTCTAATATTGATAGAGGAGGTATTACCCCTTCCATTACATATAATGCATTAACCAATCTGACTCTCTACTTAAAAACATTTGGAAATCTATATAAGGACTAGGTCAAGTTCAATACTTTTACTGCTACCAAAATATTAACAAAGACTCTCATGGGTGATGATTTAGATTGGTAAAACAAACTTAAATCTCTTTCCATCACTAGTTTGTAAAATTTAGTTAATGCTCTAGTCCAAGAGTTCCAATCTAGTGATCTCCTTAAAAATACCATGACCCATTTTATCAATTGTAAGAAACTTAAGACCAAAATCACACAAGATTTCAGCAAATGATAGAAGACCATTGTCTAAAAAATGTGAACATAATATGGTAGATGACAACCTATTTCATCTATTTAAACATTCTCTTTTTCCCAAATTTTAATATCAAGCTCAGAATCTCTCTCCACACTCTTCGAAAAAGGCCATTGACCAAGTCAAGCATCAAGATTTCTTCATGTGTAAATTAAATCCATCTAAAACTTCTATGGGTACTCTCATGTTAATCAAGAATAAGAATCATCATGCTATAAAGGATGGTATCACTAACTCTTATGATACCATTCATACTATTCAAGCTATTATTCTCAAACAAACTCTAGAACAAGATTCCCCTCCCAACCACATAACTAATCCTCATTTATCCTCAACAAATAACCTCGATATTCATAAACCTTTATCCCTAATGGAATATTAAAAATGTCTACCAAGGCCTTTTCCATGACAACTTAATCCCATTCTACCCATGAAATCTTTGTATGATCCTAATATTTTTGTTGGATTCATGTTAATTGGGGTCATTCTCATAAAACTTTTAGGAAACTTCATAATTTGGATATGGATTTACTTTTTGGTCGCAGTTTTAACCATGATTCTATCATTCATAAACAAAAAAAATATTATAAAATTTCCTTCAAATCCCATGAAACATAAAATAAATTGTAATATTTGAACCATGCCAATGTTAATTTGGCCATCTATAAAGATCATCTTTCAAATCACCAAGATAACCTAAACAAGCTTATCCCTTCTACCAATAGTTATGATAGGCATATTGATCAAACACTTGAAGAGAATATGATCAATATGAAAAATATGTGAAGCATGGTTGCCTTCATTGATCAGCATTCCATCCACACTCCTCAATTACCTCACACATTTCATGTTATCCAATACTCTTCTCCAACTCACTTACCAGAGTTGTGGAAAGAAGACCTTATATCTTTTGATTAACCAATTCCAACACATTCCTTGGATAACACTTCTCATACCACTTATTTCATTTTTCCAACCTCTTTACCTATCACTAATAATACCCAAACTTCTATCAACACTCATTCTAATCTATCTCAAACCAAACCTACAAAAAATACCCCATTTTCTCAAGACAATCAACAAACTTGTCCTCCAATTAAACCTTCCACATTATATCAACATAAATTCACATGCACTTTAGATCCTCCTTTTGATCACCTCTTTTGCATAGTATTATTATGGGTTATAATTATTTGGATCCTATTGTTGAGATTACTAATATCCAATCTAAAATCTTATTTATTAAACTTATACAGACCTTTTTGTGTCATCATAATTGTCTTATGCAGATTTTGTTCAAAATTAACATCCTTCATCCTCCCCTAGAAAAACATGAAGCCACCTTATCTGGATCAGAATATAGCATCTTACAATAATGTTAATATATGTCGATACATGTTGATGAAAAAATGGAAACTTCTCTCTCCCTCAAATTTCCCATTGCTTATATAATCCCCAATGAGATTCTTATTTGTGTAGATGATCCTCCTCTTTTTATCAGTATCCAAATTGGTGATATCTATGTCAATTTTTCCTTGAATTATGAGGGTTCTAGCACTTATGTTGCCTCTCTCTATTTTCTCAAAATCTTTGTATATTATTAATTTAATCTTATTAAATCCACACGCAGCACATGTCAAGGCTATGATTGAATATAAATGCCTCTATTAGGTTATATGTCAATCCCCATTACTATTCCACCTAGCACCATTAAATGAAGGTGATGATCTTCAACTTTTCTCTATCCTATAAAATTTTGATTTGTAGGCCATGGACTCATCGCATGAGAGAATTTTCATCTTTCACTTACCAATGTGTCACATTTATTCATAATGGGGCCATATATATGATTCAAGGTGACACTAATATTTGTAATTTTGAATAATTCAAATACCATGGTATATTCAATATTCCTACCCTTGAATCCTTTCCAAGCATTCCATTTCATGAATCTAAACTATTTAACTATCCTCTTAATTCTACGTGAGGTTACAATGGTCACCCTAAACTCATCAATAATATTCCCCCTAACCTCCTATATTCTACTGATAATGAGCCTAATGTGTATCAATATAAATATTAAAACCTTAGATCTCTTACATCATCTCATTTATCAACTTCCCCCTTCTTTATAACCTCATTCCTATCAACCACGTTATCATGATATGCCCATTATCTTAACTAAGAATCAACATTCCATTCATCATGCCACATCAGATGACTTAGTCATAGCTACCTATGCCATAGATCTTCATAAAACTGATTATGATGATGGCTATACCTTAGATGATCCATTCTTAGGAGGCCTTATTTATGCTTGTGATACTTAAATGATTAGTTATCATTCCTCTTTACTTAAAATTTTTAGTATATCTTCTAGTATTCCATTTTTATCATTCCTAATTTTAGAATTTTCCCTCTTAATCATAAGGTGGAGATGGTGGACACACATACAATTTCTAAATAACCTCATAGGAGTATGGTTATGGATCATGCTATGACTGGTTATCACTTTTCTAGATACTAGGACCCCTCTAGCTGACTTATCCCTAAGATGCTTAAAACTATCCTTTAGCCTTTTGTGCATCCTACCACTCCCTTAACTAAGCCCACTTTGGATCTTATTCCCACTCCCTCTCTCACTAAGTCTCTTTTTATTTATGATCCTATTGATCCTTCAATCAATCCTTGCCTATTCTCTCTTCTAACCCCACCTACTCTTGGTGATGGTTTATTCCCTTTACTACAACTTGTTCCTTTTCCACCAAATGGGTTGATCAACCATATTAAAAAATTCATAAATTTTATATTCATTGGACCAGAGACTACTCATTATACAAAATTTCCTCACATTTTGATTCCACTCCTCTTGTGATTAAACCTACGAAATCTACTCACAAATGTATTTGTTGCTTCCATGGGATAAATAATCATTCACCCACACATTGTCAAAAGTTATAATAATATATCTACACCTTACATCCCACCACTCCTCAACCCATAGAAAAGGCTATACCTCCATCAAAATTATTACCTAAATATATTCCCAAATATGGAGAGGTATATTATCTCTAGTACCAATGTGGTACACACGACATTGATCATTATTGAATCCTTCTAGAGCATCTCAAAGATCAACTAATGATTATTCCTATACTTACTACCCTTCCCCCCATAGGTCACCTTCACAAAAAGGCTCCCCTTTATTCCCCCATGTCTCCACCATTTATGTTTCCTTATCCACCTACTATTTCTCCACCCATAGGTCTCTCACCTATGGATCCTCCTTCCTTGGTGTTACCTTCTCCACTAGTGACCCCTTCATCTCCCATAGAACCGATTCCCATGCCTTATTTTGATCATCCCCTACATGACAACCATCAATATCATGATATTTTAGGAATTCCTACATTTTCTTTTGAGGAAAATTGATGTGAAGTATTTTCTCAACTTTCTTTGAAGATCAATGAGACTTTAGCTACAATCTGAGTTTCACTTCATAGAGACTTATTAAATGTTATGGATTATGTGTGTAAACAAATATATCAATAATTATGAACATAATCATGGTGTTATTACATATATATCCTCATTTTGTTTATACATGTGCTCCAACATTACATTTATCTATTTTTTATCATATGATATTATGTCAAATTTTTATCTATCTTACACGATGAATTTTTTTTGCACTATTTGTTTCTTATGATATCATTATTATTTTGTTATCTTATCAATTATTTTTCATAATTACAAACTTTTTATTCTCAATTTATTTTCTATGGTTTCCCTATTATTTTTCATGATTGTTTGTTATCTTATCTCTATACACACAAATAAATTGATATTTGTGACTTGGTTATATAAACATTGATCCCTTTAGTCATTCATAATTTAACATGTGATTAGTTAGAAAATAATTCATTTCATTACAATATCCTTTTACTAGTGTACTTTAGATCTCACCTTCTCCCCTTTATTCCATTTTTAAAAATAAGCAAACATATGGTTGAGACTTGAGATAACATGCTAGTTCATAGTTAAGCCTAAGTATTCTAGTCAGTCATATTTTTGGATACTTAGATTCCTTTATCCTAATCCCAAAATCTCATTCATGTGTATCACTCTATCTTTCTTTATCGGTCATTCCAAGTCTATATGGAGAAGGAATCTTAAAATTCATAAAATATTCAAAAGGCAAATCATTTAACAAAAGATACTGATCTAAAAGGGAAAATTGAAAATTTTCAAAATTTAAATCACACTAAAAGACATGATTTTAATCAAATCTCCTCTTTATAATCAAATATAAAACTCCAAAGTTTTCCTCATGATAGATTTAAGGTCCATTGGGTGTGATAGGCTAGTAGATTAGAAAAGGATAATAAAATAATGTTTTAGTGCTACCTACTTTCTCATGCAAGTACCTAATATTTACAATAGGTTGATAGATCTATAAGGGGTCTTGAGGAATGGGGAACACATTATGGAATGTTAGGTCCATTTTTATTTTTATTATTCAAAATAATAAACATGAGTTGATGTTAGTACCACACTTATTTTCATACACATCTTTGTGCCTATAGTGAATAGGTATACTATGTCTATTGATGGTCTCTAATAAATTAGTGCCTTTTCATGTATTTAGTATGATTCATGTATCCTAAAGTCTTCTCATAATATATATACATTATGATTATTGCATTCCATTTTTAACTCATTACAAGCTTAATATTTCCACTTGAAAAATATTGTTTTGTTCATTGATAATTCCCCTAAGGATTCCATTTGTGAGTTGTAGTGTAAAGACTTGGAAAGGACCAAGCCTTCTTCATAAATTACCAAATTTTCACATTACCATTCCAAACATCCCCTTTTACCATATTTCACATTGTTTACACCTCATTGGTGTTCCCTTTGTGAGTTGAAGTGTAAGATCATGGATATGACATGGCCTTCCTCACAAAATTTGCCAATATCTAAGTCACAAGAAAATTACATGGGTCAAATATGAGATAAAATGTGATTTATTATGAGTTACACATCATTGACATACTTCCCATATTGATTTAGTATGTTTTATGCTTACATTATTAATCTTTCACTTTTGATCTTCTTATTTTTTGATTGCATGTAAGAATCCAATTAGTTTTCCTAAGTTTTTCATAATTATTAACTTGAATTAGTGTTTTATGATATATTCACTTAATTTTTAATAATTACCAATGTGATTTAGTATGATATAATCACTTAATTGATTTTTTTTAGATCATTTGTCTTTCACATGCTTTCCATTTTATTACATTATTTTCATACTTCTTAATGTGATTTAGTGTGATTTTACTTGTTTTAATTTGTTTCCAAACTTTTTTATGGTTTAAAAAAAAATTCCCTCTTATTTACCACATTTTTGGGTTTATTACACTTAGTAATATTTTGCTATTACACATTTCCCATCATAATATAGTGTGTAGTACATTTCTTTTTATACTTTTTGATGTATTTTTTGCATGTTTCATTTTAACCATGTATGTGCACTACATAATGATATAAAAGAAAACACCACACATATATTTCCTATATCATATACAAAAAAAAAAAACTACTTGTGCTATAATGAAATATATCCATTCATCCACAACCACAACCAAAATATAACCCATAAGATCAACACCCAACTGTCAAAACATAATATCTCCATATATATCATGTATTTTAAATAGTATAAAAATACATCAATCCAAATTTATGGTGGGATCCCATCATATATATCTTGTGGCCTAACCACACTACCCATAGATTCCTCAGAGTGAGTTGTAATGAGGTTATCTAAGATATCAAACATGTTACCTATCCCTATAGGTTGGCCACTTGCACTTGTACCTATCCCAATTAGATAGTGGTATCCATATGTGTAGCTCTCTCTTGAGACAAGGCCTGTTAAGCCTATACCTCACCTAAACCCACCCCTTCTAGTTGATTCAATCCATCTATGCATGCTTGTAACTACCTCATATCCTCCCCCACCAATCTAAACTAACTTGTCTGAGCTGGGGTAGATGGTACCATAGGATAATCCAATGTGTTGGGATGGTATGGTCCCATCACTCCATCCAGACTATCATGGTGCACTTCCTTAACTTGAGATCCCCGTCTGACCTCCCCATCTACAAGATATACATAATTTAAACTAGATAAATATTATCTCACACATATATCTCAAATTTTGTCTATCTTCAATCATATACGGCTAGTATTCTATCAGGAAAATTTAAAAAAATATATTAAACATTCATTACCTATCCTAGTGTTACCAGTCACTATCTCCCCATCTGCTCATCTACCAAGCATGGTCTCTCTATTAGCTCATCTCCTGATCACCTTGTCTATTAGATGTCTCTTAATCAAAACAAAACATAGAGTCACCACTCATGCATGTTTTGGGTCTCTCCTTAATGATGCCTCTATAAAATAGCTATACCCTGTGATGACTAATGGATTGTCTTAGATAACCACCATCTATTTTTGATCCCACCATTAGAATCTGTATTTGTGGTGTAATCAAGGTGTGGTGTTCATCCTACTATGGTACTAACTATGGTACATGTTAAATCCATACATCCACATCCATGCCTCCAACTATTGGTTATCATGATAAACCAGTCCATGGTCTTATTGGAGGTTCTAGGTTATACCCTATCTGAAAGTAGAAGTGTTCAAGTCCTACTCTCAAACATAGACTAACATGGGAATGACCCTAGCCTATGGGTTACCTAATTTAAGGTCAGACTTCTAGTATTTTTTAATGATAATATCTCCTTAGATATGAAAATATAGTTCTTATCCTAAACTTATACTTATATCAAGGAAAAGGGAAAGGGAAAAAAACTAAGAAGAATAAAACCTAGTCTAGATGGTGATATACCAAATGTTCAATGATCCACTCTGAGCTTAGACACTTTTATGAGTAATAATGAATCCACTAGGGGTAAGGATTGATTAGATTCCATTATAGGGTTCCAAACATGAGTATTTTTCATGAAGGTTGAAAAGAGACATGCAACTTGAAGGATAAAAAGAGATAGGTCTATGTAAGACACTATGGACTTATGACACTTCAATAGAAACCTTAGTATCTAACACTTCACATAACCTACAAGAAACTAACAAGTCTTAAAACAAGGTACATGAAGGACTTACATATGATGAATAGACATCATACATTTTGTAAATCAAACTTAAATAAAGTATAGTTAGAATTAATATAAAATCTAAAATTCATTTATATTGTTTGAAAAAGTTTACAAAGTGATTTTAGTAGAGTTTTACTATACCCAACTAAGGGATACAAATAAAGATATTAAATATAGTATTTATAGGAAGAAAGAAGGTAAGAGATAGAGAGAAAATTACACTAAAGTGGTCATTAATGAGTCAAATTCCACTCAGAACAACTACCACCATAATTCTTCTCGAGCCTTCCTTTGCATTAATATCACTATGTATTTTTCTATCATGAAGGAGAATGTGAAGATCAAGACCAATTGTAGGAAGCAATTCCCACCACCACTTGAATCCTTCAGGATATCCTCTACATTAATTACCTTCAATGTCTTCCTCAATAATGCTTGATTTTCTTCAAGTTATCAAAAATTTACATGTTCTTGCTCATGATGTTCTTTCTGACATTCCTTATACAGGCACCATTTTGCCATTGCTTCTAAATCTTGAATATAAATCTATTATGGATGAAAATGAATCACCTTATTGTTTTTCATATAGTCATTATTAAAAATGAAGATCTGTAGGGTAGGTCTTCTAGAATCTGAATGAGACATAAAACCTATGTCTAGAATCTCTTAAAAACATTTACAAGGATTTAATGGCATTAGACAGCTTTGAAAGGTCTTCTCCTAATAATTTAGATCACATTTGATCTTGCATTTATGTATTCTACCTATTCAAGGTGGAGAAATACTTTGTCCAATGTGTCTACCTTCATGGCATTCTCTTTAAATATTTACTTTTGTTTGACATTAGGTCATATTTTATCTCCATTAAAGTCCTTTAGCTTTTTAATTTTAATTTTGACCTTCGATCTTGATTTGGGATTCTCATAATGTGCCAATTATCATCTTTTCATTCATTCTTAGGATCTTACTACCAGCCCTTTGACTTCTTAACCTCATGCATACCATCAATCTTTCTTGGTATGAATGAATGCAATCCATAAATATTTTGACAGTCTAACATGGTTGAGACACTTGTCTCCCATGTATTTTCTCTTAGGATCCATTAACCTTTTGATTCATTTCTCATCATTGATCTCATTTATATTATTTCACATGCTCCATTCATCTATTTAGGCCCACTAACCTTATCAGTCACCATGTACTATTAGATATCTCTTTAGCCACCTAATATGTTGACACTTGTCATTGACATGTTTATGCTGACTTTTTATCTTGATGCTCACTGTTTATCTTTGATGCATGATCAAATGCATTCCATTAGATCTTTGGGACCCACTAACATCATCAGGTTACCACTTAACCTTGGGTTTGATATGTCCACCTAATATTTGGACACTTTAGTTCTTCATTAATCCTTGGGAACTTTGAATTCAAATAACTATTTTATGACGCTTAAACTTGGCATCTGTGTGCACATCTCATCTTGTAAGTCTAAATTTGAAGCTTTATATCTTGAGATGGTAATCTCATCAAGACAACCAATTTAAAAAGAATGATCTTGGCATGAATAACTTCATTTCCATGTAATATTTTAGCCATAGAGGATATTAAAGTGTATTTATTAAAATGTGCAATCAAATTTACCTATATTTTTTTTTGCATGATGTGCTAATGATGATCTAGCTCTTTTATGCTTATGTAAGAACTTTCAAGGATCAAGATGAGTTTTTGAGACCTATGAAAAATCATTCTATGATCCTAACTATATTTATTACCATGAGAACTTGCTTCCTCAAAATACACTTTATGTTTAATTAAAGTGTTTCAAAAGCTTTACAAGCTACATGTGATCTTTGGATATTTCATTCCAATGAGAACTCTATTCATTTCATCCATTTAGGTAAAAGATTTATATGTGTGACAAATTGGCTAAAATATCTAGTGAATCAGCTAGATTAACCAACATGTTGGTCAAGGAACTTATAATTTGATCAAGCTTTCTCATGATGACTAGACAAATGAAGTATTACTTATAAAAAGATTCTACCTGACTCCTTAAAACACTTTGAATCAAAGAGATGCACACAAACAATCAAAAAATCAGCAAAACACACTAAAAAACCACCTAAACTATAGAAAAACAATAAATAGAGCAATGTCCAAGAGCACATGGAGGTAAATACATACCTATCTACCTATGTACAAAGATCATGAGACAAGACTAGTATCAGAATTTAAGATACCTCCCATTGATAGGGATGGGAAATCTCTCTCCATTAAACCTATCGAGATCAAATTCATTTCTATCCTTACAACCTATGATAAAATAAGGCCCACTCTAAAGACTGTCAAACATGGAGTGCTTTCTTGGTTTTCCATGGTCCTAATCCCATTTGAGGACTATATCAGCTTATTGTAATGTTTTTGAGGAATCTCTCTTATCAATGATCACTTCACTTGTTATTTATTAGGCCACATAATGTGCTTAATATTTTCCCTTATATCTTCCATCTATCTTATCTAATTCAACCTTATCTACATATCATCATTCTTTAGGAGGTCAAGTTGATGTGCAAGCTCTAATGCATAAAGTTAAAGAGATATAAGCAGTTTGGCCTCTTTCCCATAGACAATAAATTATGGGGAGTTTATATTATCTTTCTTAGGTGTCACTCTATCTACCCACAGGGTATTCCTTAGTCTATTATGCCACTCCCTCTAATCATTTTCCATAATTCTCTTGATAATCCTTAACAAGTTCTTATTTGTGGACTCTACTAGTTTATTTCCCTATGGGTAATAGTTAGAGGATGCCTTGAGATAAATTATATGTGAAAGATTCCACTCAAATACCTTGTTTTTTGTGAATGCCAATGCACTATGAGAAATGATTATAGAATGCACACAAAATCTGGTCTTAAGGCTATTGTAAAAGTCTAAAATAAAATCTTCATTAGCTTCCTTGAGGGTAGTTACTTCAACCCACCTTGTAAAGTAGTATATATTTGTAATGATCCATTTATTTCCTTTAATTAAAGGAGGATGTATCATCCCTGTGAAATCTAAGCCCCATTACATGAAAGGTTATTCTACTTATATGGTTTACAATGGAAAGGTAACCAATTTCTACTTGCAAATAAACATTGCACATTTTGGACACTTCCTTATCCAAGAGTGTGCATCTCTCAACATTATGGGCCAAAATTACCCATATCTAATGATCTTAGAGGTTGTGGTATTGGAAAAAAAAGTTCCCACTAGATGCATCATCATGGAACTTTTCAAGCAAATTGTCTATTTGGCATGATTCCACACACCTCAAGAGCATGCCTCCTATGTCTCTCTTGAAAAATACTCCATCTATCCAGATATAAGTTATATTTTGAAAACTAAATTTCCTTTTCTTCTCTCTATATAGTCCCATAGGACATTTTACTATATCAAGAAATCTGAGTATATCATGTATCTAACTAAAAGGTGTGTTATCTGTAACTACTTGTTAGCTATCATGAACTTCAAACACTTGATCTTTATCTTATTTTTCTTATTTCAAGGTTTTCACATAACCCCATTCCCCTTAAAATTTTTATAACTCTAAATTAAATTTCATACTCAATGAATTTTTTCACCCATCCAACTCTTTTCTCATTGAGGTCTCAGTTGAGTATAAACTCTTTAATACTTGGATGTACCACCATGAGTATGATCTTAGTATTGGAGACCATGTGCTTGAATTTCTTCAAACTTATCAATACTAAAAGTAAATGTTTTTAGTAAAATATATACTTCTCCTCATCCCCCTCTAAATCTTGACTAAAGAAATCAAATTGTTGTTCTAAACCTTGCTCATTTTGTTGCATCAACATGGCATAAATTATATCTAATGTAGAGAAGGCATGAAAGTTAAAATCAGGATTAGAAAGTGTAGGGACATGTGAAATGTCATCCTTTATATCCTTAAAACTCCACTTATCTTATTGGTCCATGTAAACTCTTAACATTTTATTAACATGTGAGTAAGAGGCTTGACCAACTCTACAAAGCCTGGGATAAACCTTCTTATAAAATTAATCTTTCCTAAAAAACTCTACACACCCTTTTTATGCTTGGGAAAGGGTAAGGATAATATGGATTCAAAAATTTGAGGATATATGAAAATACCATCCCTGGACACTACATGTCATAATAACCTACCCTCATAAACACCAAATATACATTTTTAAGGACTCAATGACACACAAAATTCTCTACATCTTTCAAATACTAATCTCAAGTGAGCAATATGATTAGCTGGGTCCTTTGAGAAACTAATGATGTCCACCAAGTATATGAGCACCATGCTATTGATAAAAATATTAAAGGCAACATCCATTTCACTATGGAAAGTTGTTCTCTCATTGGATAGTCCAAAGGGCATTTTCATATATGAATAAGTTCCCCAATTTGGGGTGAAGGAAGTCTTATGCCTATCTTCTTCCTTGACCATAATTTCATTATAACTAGAGTAGACATCAAGAAATTATAATCTCTATCAAACTTACCACCTTTTGAAAAATTTGATCCATTGAGGGCAGTGGATAATGGTTTTTTAGGGACACTTTATTGAGGTCCCTAAAGTCAACACATAGATGTGATTCCACATTATTCTTCCTCAATGGCACAAGGTTTTCCACCCATGAAATTTTTTAATGGGTAATATTATCTTTGATTAAATCAACTTAGATATCTCCCTTTTCATCAATTCCTCCACTTTTAGGTTGATAAGCCTTTGTTTTTGCTTGATTGGTTTTGCATTACTCTCTAGTTCAATAGTATGTTGTGCAAGATTAGGATAAAAATACTTCAAATCCTTGTATTCTCATGCAAATAAATTAGATAACTCTTGTCATAAATAAAAAATTAAATCTCTCTCTTTTATTATGTTAATCTTTCCTAAGTTTAACAATTTTTCTTTAAAGCTATATATCCTTTCATAATGTTCCTCCTTGGATGAGATACAACCCTTGACACTTCTCACTTGGTTATCTTCATTGAAGATTATTTCCAATGTCACAAGCCCCTTAGGAATATTTTTAGATCATAAATACACTATATGATCATCATATTGATGCTAGAATTTGTTTTGAATCTTATGGCAAAATTCTACCTCATTTATTAACAAACATATAATTTGGTCATAATTATAAAACACCTACCAACTCTATGCATTATCAAGTACATATGGCCTACATATGACCTTGATCTTGTCTTGACTCTGGTTACCTTTAACTCCTTATACAACCTCATACTGAGCTCTAATGCCTACAAGCCTATTTGCATGTTGATTTTCCTCTATTGGTATGTATTATATATTGAATGCCAAGAAGTCCTCTATGAGATCCTATACACAATGCATGTAAGATTTCAAATGATGGTTCTTGATTACATTTATGTCTCTCACTTGTTGTTAAAAAATCTCACTATCACCCTTGACATGAATATGTTTGACACCTCTTCTTCTTTCCTCTTTCAAAACACATAAAAGAGCCTCATATTCAGCTGTATTTGAAGTGTAACTAAATTTATGTCTTGAAACTAAATATTAATTCTAATATAATGGTGAAACTAGTATGGATCTAGCTCCACTACCATTATTTAACCTTGATCCATCAAATAATAAAGTTCATATACCATATTCTTCTTGAGTGGTGTTAGTTATGCAAGGTATAGAAACACCCTCTTCATGCATACAATACACCCCTAAGACTACTTCTTAAATATTAGTGTAGGGCTCAAATCCATGATTGTAATTTACCCATTCATCCAAGCACAAGTCTAAAATTCCTTCAAGATGGTCATGAAGCTCTTTCTCACTAAAATTTTCATCCTTTTCAAATATGGTACAGTTGACATTTGTAAGATTAGGCATATATGGCTCTAGATGGAACCTAGAGATAGGTTGTGACCTAATAGTGACCCTAGTCCCATATCTAGTCCTGAAAACCATGTATGACTAGTTATATGACAAATAGCCCCTAACTTTTGTAGTAAAGTCCCTATATAGGCATAGGGAAAAAATGGGGTAGGTATAGAACCATTACATCTTGAGTGGTGACACAGTTTGGGCAAGCTACCAATGTGATCTTAATATATTTAAATATACTTAATGTTTTATAGGTGGAACCATCTTTTTGGAGAACACCTTTTTCATTATGCACATAGTTAAGCTCAAGCTTAGTTGTTATGGATTTAGGCATAACTAAGATTGAAGCTCTTGAATTTATCATATAATTGTGCACTAAGTAGTCCCTTATGATAAATAAAAAATAAAATGGAGGGGATTTGAAAAACTTAGGAGGATAAACAACATTATGAACTTGATTTTGACTAAGAACTTGAATTTGAATAGGCTGACTACTATTTATAAAAATAGTGTTCAAGTCATCATTTATTTTTTTCACATGAGAAAGATTGGAGAGATCTTGTTGAAGAATATCTTTATATCATAAAATAGACAGAGAATCATACATATAGATAGTGACATTATCCTTTTTCATATGATCCAAAATATTGAAAAGAAGACTAATACCTTTGAACTATACCATGGAAGCAGAAGTATCACTTGGCACTTGAGTGACATGAGGAAAAAAGGAGAATTTTGTTGTTGTCCATGATGTTGAGTTATTTGTTGAGTTACAGGATCTTTAACAATTATATTTGAAGGGGAAAGATATTGAATAACTTTTGGAGGTGTTGTATAAGCCTTAGGTTTCCCCAAATTATCTTTTAGAATCCTCCTCTTTGCCCTTGTATTGGTTGTAACTAGTTTATCTACCCTTTGTGTAGTTTGCCCCATGTTTACTACTACATATTCAAACATATGCTCCCCTTCTTGAAATTTCATGTGTTTGGTGTCAACTAGTGCCTTACCCATGTTCTGTTGCTATTGAATTTGATCTTATGATGATGTCATGGTCAGCATGTTAGCTTGATTCATTAGAGGGCCTTGTAGTAAAGGAGGCATTGTGTCATGGCTTTCAAATGAATGAGCATGCTCCAAATAGGATATTTATATATTTCTCATCTTGTATCCATCACCATCTCATTAGAATACCCTCTTTATTATTATCGACCCTCTTATGCAAGGTTGTTTTATATGGGGACTAAGGCTCTTGAGTTACTTTTAACTTTAGGATTGTATCTATTATAAGACATACATTGAGTAATTTGGCCTTGGGATTGTTAATTTGATGGATAAGGGGGTATATTTTATGATTGAGTAGGGTATTGGGCTTGGAAGGGACCTTGGTATGGTCTATATGAAGATTTCTTCTATCTCTCTATATCCACTAGCTTCTTGTTTTGTTCCTTCAATAAGATCTCGATCCCTACAAATTTATCCACTTGACTATCATTAGCTTAGGACTAATTTTTTGGAGTGGGTAATGGATAAATAGTAGATGGAGTTGGTTTAATCTCAAGAAAAAGTGCCATGAGAAGTCTTTTCATGATTTTACCTACTTGTATCAAATAGTTTTTTGCCGTTATAGATATATCATAAACCCCAGGAAGAGTTGTCCCAGCCATAGATTGGATCATGATTGCAATGTCTAAATTCATTTCTATAAAATATTAAATAAAATAATAATTGGGTTTGGGTTAAATTATGATAGGGATCCTATCCCAAGTATTTTGGAATCTATAGTTAAAATTGACCATATATTTTTTAGATGCCCTCTTGATTGAGGTGAGTTGTTCAACAAGTGACACATGGTCACTTCTATCCTCAAAATTTTTACATAGGAATTCAAAAAACTCATCCCAAGTATTGATTAAGGTATGATATAAACCCCTATAACATTTTTTGGCTTTTAATTTTAAGGATGTGGCTAGTAGTCTCATGGATATATTCTCTTGCATACGTTATGTACTGAAAAAAGGTTTGCAATGTCAGCTATGTGATCTACATGGTTGGTGGAGTTATCTCTTATAAAATATGATATATTATTCAAAAATGTAGCAAGGATATCATCATGTTGTTGAAGGTTAAGAGGTTTTTCACCATTGAAGGGTACAAAAGCTTGCATTTTGGGTCTTTCAATTTGCATACTAGAGGTTACACTACTTAAAATAATAGGATGACTAGGAGATGAATATTATTTTGGTGATAAGGACATGTCTTATTTAATCTTAATATTTTATATAAATAAGAAGTTAGATCAATAAATTTAAAGGTAATATCTTTACTAGTTAAACTTTTAGTAACCTTTGGCATGAGAGGTGTTTTTTTTATGATTATATGAACTTTGCAACTTGGAGAATCTTTACCTTTTAATGATGGTGGATGTCTCCCTCTATTAAAAATTATTCTTCTCAACTCTATAATTTTTTCATTACAAATATAATGGGTACCCAATGGTGTGACATAAACTATTGGACGTTATAGGTTATACCTTAGCTGAAAGTAGAATTTTTCAAGTCCTACTCTCAAACCTAGTCTGACAAGGGAATGACCTAGGTTGTGGGTTGCCTAATTTTGGGTCAAACCTATAGGATTTTTTAATGAGGATAGATCCTTAGATATGAAATATAGTTCTTATCCTAAAACTATACTTATACAAAGTAAAATGGAAAGGGAAGAAAGCTGACAAGAAGACAACCTAGTCTAAATGGTGATGTACCGAATTTTTAATTCTCCACTCTCAGCTTAGACACTTTTATGACTATTAATGAATCCAATGGGGACAAGTATTGATCATATTATATGATAGGGTTCCAAACATGAGTATTTTTCATGAAGATTGAAAAAACACCTACATATTGAAGGACAAAAAGAGATAGGTCTATGTATGACACTATGGACTTATGACACTTCAAGAGAAACCTCACTAGCTAACACTTCACACAACCTAAAAGAAAGTAATAGTATTAAATAAAGTTACATGAAGGACATATAGATGATGAATATACAACATAAATTCTATAAATCAATCAATCTTTAATAAAGTACACTTAGCATTAAACTAGAATCTAAAATTGTCTTATATTGTTTCAAAAAGTTTATAAAGTGATTTTAGAAAAGGTTTATTATACCCAGTCAAGGGATACAAATCAAGAGCTCAAAGATAATATTTATAAGAAGAAATAAGGTAAGAGAGATTAATTGTAATTTAAGGGTTAATTAATGAGCCCAATTCTAAATAAAACAACTACCACCACAATCCTTTTTGAGCCTTCCCCTGCATTAATGTCACTATGTATTTTTTGGCATGGTGGACAATGTGAAGACCAAAACCAGTTACAGGAAGCAATACCCACCACTACACAAATATTTATCAATATACTTTGTGTTAATGACCTTTAAAATATTCCTAAATCATTCTTGATGATATTCATGTTATTAGTTAATTACTTGAGCTTTCTTATGATGTTCTTTCTGACATTCCTTACATAGTCACCATTCTACCATTACTTCTTAATCCCGAATATAGATATAATATGGATCAAAACCAATCACCCTATTGGTTTTCATATATTTATGATCAAAAATGAATATTTTTAGGCTAAGTCCTCTTCAATCTAAATGATATGTATAATTTATGTCTAAAATATCTATAAAAGATTTATAGGGCTTTAATAGAAGTAGATGGTGTTGTAGGTTCTACTCCTAGTAAGTTAGATCCCATTTGATCCTAAATCTATGTATTACACATATTAAAGGTGGGAAAATCCTATCTAATTCATATACCTTCATGCAATTCTCTTAAAATATTTACTCTGGTTTGAACTTAGGTCATATTTTCTCTCCATTAAAGTCATTTGAATTTTAACTTTTATTGTCTGCCATCGATCTTGATCTAGACTTCTCATAATGTTCCAATTCTCAAATATTCATTCATTATTAGGATCATATTATAAAAATTTTGAGTTTTTGACCTCACATTCACCATTGATCTTTCTTGGTATGAATGAATGCAATTCATTGCAATTCATAGTTATTTTTCTAGTCTAATGTAGTTGAGATACTTGTCAACCGTGCATTTTCTCTTAGAATCTATTGACCTTTTGACTCATTGTTCACTATTAATATCCTTTATATGATTATATTTTATTTATTGATATATTTGGACCCACTAACCTTGTCAATCACCATGCACTATTAGATCTCTATTAAGGTACCTAAGATCTTGACACTTGCCATTGATGTGTTTATCCTAACTTTTTGACTTGATTCTCACCATTAATATTTAATGCATGATCAAATGAACTCCATTAGATATTTGGTACCCACTAACATCATCAAGTTACCACTTTTCATTGGAACTCATATGGGAAACTAATATTGGGACACTTTTCAGATCCATGTTCATCTTTGGGAACTTAAATTCAAATGGCTATTTCAAAAAGCTTCAACTTGACATTTGTGTGCATGTCTCATTATGAAAGTATAAATTTGAATCTTTATATATTGAGATAGTAAGCTCATCAAGACACTAAATTCATAGAGGATGATATTGGCAAGAAGAACTTCTTGTTCATGCAATATTTTGGTTTCAAGGGCTCCCCTAGTGTATTTATTAAATGTGGAATTAGATTAAACTATTTATTTTAGCATGATGTACTGATGATCGTCTAACTCTTCTATGTTTATGCAAAAAATTTCAAGGCTCAAAATGATTTTATTAAACCTATGAAAACATGATCCATGATCTTGAATGTATTGATCACCATGAGAACTTGTTTCCTTGGTCCAATATCATCTCTTGATTGGTGTTCCTCCTCCTCTTCCACTTGGCTCTCTTGCATGTGATGCCAAAAATATGGGCACCACTATAAAAGAAACCAAGTGTGAGATTATGAACTATCTTGACAAGTGTGCCACTAAATGTGGCTCTACCCACCAAGTGTAGTGGCATGTGATATAAAATCATACTAGTCCTAGCACCATAGTCTCCTAACTCAGCCAATAATAATGTGTGTATAAGGATACCACATGATCTCTCCTCATCTAACCATCTATAGTGTTTACACATGGGGCATGGCTTGTGCCACCTTATCCTATCTCTACCTAATAATTTGAGGTAATTAATCATCAACCACATTGGTAAACCTAGTTGGATGATACATCAAGAACCTCTCATATATCTAGGCACTCAAAAATACCATTGGTTTCATGGTCTTCTTCCCTTTGGACAACATACCATGAATATAATACATGAGCTAAACCCATATGATAGACCCCAAGTCATAGAGTACCCCCTAATCTAATATGGACTAACACAAGGCTATCACATGTAAGGGTACCTTGTTATCCAACTTATGACATAATACTTGTGCTATCACAAGTCCTATAACAACCTTCCGAATATCTAGAATCTCTATAATATAAACATAAAAAAAACTCACCCTTAGTCCTAGGTACATCTCATCTGAGCATGTCACTCACTAGAATAGTCCTCATCTCTCCTCTTGGTCATCTGGTGTCCCTATGATCATTAGTGTCCCCCATATAAGTAGTCCGATATCCTCCAAAGTGATATTAACCTCCATGGTATCCCCATCAATAACCCATATAAAAGTGTTGGTTAAATGTTCCCATGCTCCAAGGAACATGACCACAATATCAACACTCAGTGGGATCTACCTAATCTCTATGATGCTTCCCAAGTCCAATGTGACCAATCTAGCTCTATTTACATCCTTAAATCACTCTAGTATATCAGGTAGCCATGAAGCATCAAATAATCACCAAAATCTTTAGCATCTCTATAAGATATCTAATAACAAAAGATGAATAAGATCTCCATGTCACTCATAATAAAAATAAATTATTTCAAAATTCCAAAATATAAACTAATTTTCTTTAATTTATTCATGTTTTTACCAAATTCACATATTTTTACACTACATCAGCCTTTTTAGTACTAAGTCAACCACTCTATCACTTAATAGTATTATATCGACCCACTTCATGTATAGAAGTATTATATCGACCACTTAAGAAATAAATAAGTTGACCATATAGCACTAAGTTGGTTACCTTTGACTTAAAAAACTAAGTCAACCTTATTTTCACTCAATAAAACTATATTAGCTACTTAGGAAACAAGTAAGATGGGAATATAGTACTATGTCATCCCCCTTATAAAACAAACTAGGCTAGCCATGTACTACTAAGTCATCCCACTATTTTTTTATCTTATACAAACTAAGTCAACTAGGTCGACCTCATCCTTTCATTGTGATGACTTTTTGACCAATTATCATAATTGTCTTGGGCATTAATTTCATTAACTCCTTCCTAACCAATACCCCATTTGACTCCTACTTTCCTTAAAAATTTTCTAAGGTTCATTATAGTCTTTATATTTTTCCTAATTTTAATAATTATATAAAACACTCAATTTAAAATAAAAATACTCAAATTTTTTGAAATTCTCAATTACTTACCTATGTTTCACTCACTATAGCTACTATGTGTCATCCCTGTCTCAGCTATTATCTACTCACCATCCTAGTTATTTAGGCTCTCACTAGGTCTCTCAGAGCTCTATTTTTCTCAGAATAGAAAATAATATTAAATGAATTATATTTTCACCCTATTTATATCTACTATTCAAAACTATTTATCCTTCAAAACTTTACCATAAGATTCCTTATCTTGATCATATCTTGGTTTCTACTAACTCTTTTTCCAAACCATAAAATGTTTTAGAATTTGATATCATAGAGAATCTTTCTAACTATTATATTCCTATGTTGCAAAAATTTCAAAATGTTTCTCTTTTTTGCTAATCTCTACAAGTTTGCCTAATTTTACTCACATTGGACACCTTCATAGTTTTCATATGTCTTTATTTATCTATAACACTAAGGTAGGTAAAGGTATGTATTTTTTAATTCTATCTTTTCATTTATCTTATTTTCTCCTTCTTATAGTTTATTTATCATCAACATTATGTGTCATCATTTTATTTTCTCAAATCACCATCGCATCTTACACGTACATGAAACATGATGAGCTTCGAGTGGGGCATATTTATAGATAATATTTTCAAAATTTTATCAATTATTGAAGTTATTTATCTTGTAAGAAACCATCAAGTTTTAATATGTCTAAGTGCATTCTTTAAGGGGTGAATTAGGAAAGGGGTGGGTATACCAATGATGCTTTGTAGGATTATTGTCACTTTTTCCACTTGTTATCTACATTATTTTCTCCTATAAACCATTTCCCTAAGCTTTGCCTCCTATTATGCACACTCTTATAGTCATTTATAACCTTCATTAGCCTTTTTCATAAGCTAAACCCCTTTTTGACAATTTACATTACTATGTCAGCCATATCAACCTTATATTATTATTGATAAAACTTATTAGGGATTAGGTCAACCCTTAGCTGACCTAGTCTATGAACTAGTATTTTTCTTGTCAATTATGATACTAGGTCAACTATGTTGACCTTATCAACTAAATTTTTTGAAAGGGTTTACTATAAAATCCATCTATATAAACACAATCATTTCCATCATTTATGATGAAGACAATAAGAAGTAGGATATATTATGTATCTACTTATCCACCACTCTACTTGAGGATTAAGCTTAGGGTTTCATGCTTTCTTTGGGGATATGGATCTTATCTTGTGAATAAGTATTTTGGATGCACTATAGGTTATGTGGCCTAGATTTAATTTATCCTTATCATCCTTACATACCACAAAAACCTTTTGTCAATCATTTTGGCCTAGCTAGAGATTGAGGCTCAATGGGTTCATTTTCAAATGTAAGTATTCCTAACTTTGTTCCTCCTTTACAAGAGTATATAAATATGCATTTGCACTTTTATTTTATACATTAGGATATCATATACATTGATGTGAGTATATGTCCTTTGTACATCTTTAATTTTAGTGTTTATTACCTTGAATTTGTGCCATAAGATTTGGTGAGCACTATATTAGATTTTTAATTTACTTGTTATTAGTTTAGTGAATATGAAAACATAGGACCCAATTAGGTTTATTACATAGTTTTTATTTATTAGAATATTTAGAACCCTCCATAGTGATATTATTATGGTAAGAGATCCCTTGGCTAGGTCTAGTAGATCCATATTAGTCATGACCCTAATTATCTAATGTATCCCCAATCAGAAGTGTAAGTAGGATCTATCTTATTTGAGCTAGGATTGATTTGTATATTTGATGTATTTCCCATTTACATACACTATGCATGTCACGATTTTTTAGTATACATGATTTACTACTATTATTTATTATATACATGATGGATTACATATATATATTCTATACACATGATTTTCATCGTATAAATTAGTGGAATGTAATACATATAAGTTTAATATCATACATGGAATATAAATGTATGGAATTATTTACACCCATGGGAAATATTTTTACATTGGGGGTATACCCGCACTAATGGCATCAAGTTGTATATTTTTATACTAGTCCATTCAACATAATATACTATTATACATGAATTTATCTTTCTCAAAATTTATAGAATGTTTTAGATTAAGGTAAAAATAGGTTTTGAAGGGACCCCGAAACCCTTTAACAGAATCAAAAGAGATAAAGCATTACCAAGCACCAGGAAGAACATTCCTTAAACCTACTAAAAAGTAGCAACAAAATTAGGTTATACAAGGATAACATCAATATCCTGTTTAAACTCAACCCCATAATATACCAAATAAAGATTTAATATAAAAATTTATAGAATGTTATTTCCTATGGATATTATGCTTTTTTATACCAGATGATGACATTGATTGATTATAAAGACTAACATTGTTCCATTTATGTGTGAATGATATTAATTATTATTGAATCATGTGGTATATTACATGTTTTATGTGTGCCTTGATTATGTTTTATCATGTCATGTATCATTTGTGTTAGAGGATCCTCTAATTTGAGTCTTGGCCATGTTACATCCATGTCAAGTTAGATTTGATTTGTGTCTTGAGCGCTTGTGTGCGACATGATCATGATATTATATATATGTGAATGGGTACTTAAATGGTTATTGATCACATTTTTGTTGTGATTTATGTCATGAATAATTTTATTATGTGCGATGTCATTATTTTGATAATGTATTTATTTTGACGCTTGTGACTATATTCTTAATTGATATATATTCTTAACATGACACTTGTATTCCAATGTCTTTGGATTATATGTTTCATACATGATTTAATGATAAAATATTTATGAAATTACATATAATATTGTGTTTGTTTACTACTTTACATGATTAAATTTTTATATATAACACATGGTGAACATTACTCTTTTTTTTATATAAGTGATCACTTGTAGGCTTCATCCCTCATATTTAAAGGGGTAAATATAATTAGATTGTATTAGAGATTAAAACCATGACAAATAGATAGATCACACTTTGGGTCACATTAAGTGATTTACCTAGGAAAAAATAAGGACATGTGAGTCATATGTGGGGAATTATAAATTATTGTGAGGATTAATTGGAACATTTTCTCATTATGTGATAAATTATAAGTGTTATATTGAGAAAATTTATCATAGTGATTATATTGAGGGAAATTCTATGACATTATGATAAAAATATTATGGTATTCTATATCACTTTGAAGTACAAATGGATTGGATTTGGGGCATAAATGTTTTAGATTAGAGGTAAAAGTAGGTTTTGAAGGGGCCCCAAAACCCTTTAACAGAGAGCAAAATAAGAACAACTAAGCCCATAGGCAACGCCTAAAAAACACTACAGTGAGGTAGCAAAAATAGGTTTTTAATGGTCCTGAAACCATAAGAGATACATCCGGTCAAAACCCAGAAACAGAAGTCTAGTGGTACAACAAACAAAAGCTAACAAAAGAAAAACAAAGATCAGTACCAGTTTCTTAACCAACAAGAAGGACCAGATTATTCATCCAGTTCCAGTATCAAGTTCATGGTTTATTTTTCTTTCAAAGCAGTTTCCTGGGTGGTAACCTCCAGCAAAGCTCCTTTTTGTGTATCTTTCTTTCTGGAACTTTGCCTTGTCCTTTTGTTGGGACCCTCTAGTGCTTTGGTCTCCTCATTGGCTCATTTACCTATATTGATAGCAGCTGCACAAATGTTGGATGTTACTTCCTCCATTTTCTTTATGTTTTCCTTTATTAGCTCTTGGAGGTTGTTTTCGTAAGCTTTGATCTTCACAAGGATCTCGCTTAACTGATTTTCCATGTTGTTTACTTTGTTCCAAGCAGCTTTCAGAGAGTCTTCCAAAGTTTCCACTTTTTTCTTGAGATCAATGATCTCCCTACACAACCAGGAATCTAATTGGGAAGAAGACTCAGCTTTACTGTTAACCCAAGTCATAGGAGTGTGTATTTCATCATTCTGATTCTTCCCTCTCCAATCCTCAGAGTTTTTATTTGGGCTATTCCTAGCTTCTTCAAAGAAGTCTTCTTGGCTCTTTTGTTCCTGCTCATTGATTCCATCTTCAATTTCCATCTCCATGTTTTGAATATCTTCCTAGACAGAGATTTCCTTTTCATTCTTAGAAGTTGGGTCCTCACCAGGATCTTCCTAGACAGTGTCATCCTCTGCCACTTTCTGGTTTTCCTCCGTCTCTTCTGTTCTGGTAACAGAATCCTCCTCTATATTGACTTTATCTTTTTCAATTTCCTCAGATCCTTCTTTATCATTACTAGAGTTGGTGTCCCAGCTCTCTGTTCCATCTTCTTCCTCTGGTTTTTCCTCCTCGAGTTCTTCATTTCTCTCCCAACCCCTTTCTTCTTCTGCATTCTGTTTATTAGGACTAGGGGTCTTAATTTTTCCTCTTCTGCTTACATTTTCATTCTTTCTATTCCCTGGCAACTTATTTTTCCCCTGTTTGGGATACTTAACTAGTGCCCTATTCTTCCAATAGCCTTCAATAAGCAGAATAAGGCCTTCATGAAGAATAGGGTTAAATCAGGGAGTAGCGAAGATAGAAAGGAAAAGACAAGCTAACCTTATGCCTGAAGTAGTTGAGGAAGACAAAATGGAACTTATGCACTCGTTTGCTTCTTCCATCCAAGATTTAGTACTCCCTTATACAGCTTAGGACGTCCCTCCAAATCCCTTTAATCTGATCCAGCTCATAAAAATCCCCATTTTTGACCAACTTCTGCTCCTCCTCATCCATTTTGGGGAACTTACAAAATGCCTCGTTTGAAATGCTGGTCTGCTTTGAAAATTTGATTCTTCCATTGACAACCCTGTAACCTTAGCAAGAAAATCCTCAGTTAAATTTACAGTTATACCATGCAGGGTGACCCTGTCATCAGACCAATTTTTTAAGAAGGCCGTCGTGATATGTGGTTTAGAGCCGTGGAGTCTTTCCATGTAGCTCGTAACATTCCCTTTCTGCAAAATTCTCCAGACTTGATGTTTTTCTCTCCATTCTGCATAGCTCTTGGGCTCCTATTTACGGGGTTCTCCCTTCCTTTCATGTGCCATACTCATTTTCTTAGAATCTCGATTACTGTGGATATTACCCTGGATCCTCTTGCTATCAAGTTGATTGGGACGTCAAATTTGTTTATGGCTTTTCAGGATCCACTTCTCCCTCTTGAGGGCCTTACTCTTTAATAATTGGGTTCCTTTCCCTGTGGGGCATAAATGTTATTCATGCAAACACTTTTATATTTTTTATTATTGATCAATGGAAATGATGGTTTTATGTAAGCAATTTATATTTATAAATCCACTTACAATAGTCAATCATTTATACAAAAACTTATTTTAGTGTTCTATTTTGATATATAATTTTGTTTCATGGTTTTAAATTTACATATGAGCCTATTTTGGGGTTTTATCTTTACATACAAACCTATTTTGAGTTCCACATTAACATACAAACCATTTTTAGGTTACACCTTTACAATAAAACCCATTTTATGGTATAAAAAAATTATCATTATATTAAGAGTAGTGTAGTCGAGATTTATATGAAACTCAAATTTTAGCACTTATCCTTCTGTAATGGTAGTTAAACATTTATAATCATCAACTAATGGTTTTAGTGGTTAAATCTCCTTGGGGCATAAACATCCCATGTCATTATCCAAATGATAACTTAGTTTCCACACACTTTCATGTATTTATTCCTTGATTTTTTAATTTCAAATAATTTAATGATTTATATTAGTTTATATTTTCTATCATGATTATAAATTGATCTTTACATGTTTCCATATAGGTTTTTCATGGAAACATTCTAACATTTGGGGCATATATGTTAATAGTATGTGTGAATTTTTATATTACACACTTTAAAAATATAAAAATTGGCACAATTTGATATATTTTGACTTTACATTGACATTTTATTTTTGTGTACACTTTCTATTATATTTATACCCAATCATTGTATTGGTTTTGTCTCCTAAGATTGACTATGTCCCAAAAGATTAAGTAAGACACATAATATGAACCAAAACCACATACACACCCATAATTGATAACTACTAGAATAATTATACACTACTAAAAAATATGTTGGCATGTCCTAAGTGAAAAAATAATAGGAACTAGACACACAACCCCTAGACTAAAAACCTAAAATTGAGATCATGGGGGATAAGTGGTAGGATTTAATTTTGGTAGTGGATTTAGATGGATAGTTATTAAGGGAGGATCATATGTGGCATATATTATCACACACATTAAATTTTAGGTGGGAAAATGATGCAATACTATAAGGAGTTTAGAGTTGGTTGCAGAGAAGGATCTTAAGATCCTATAAAAGGTAGATGTCACATTTATAAAATGTCACAAAATTAGGATATGGTTCATTCATAAAGAGTTGAATCAAATAGTGTTACCCTTAATAAAATTAGAAAGGGACTCTGTCATATTATATTGGATAATAATTTTGATTAGATATAAGAATGGTAGTGAAATTTAAGGGATTATGAGCACTATGAGTGATTTATAAAGAATGAATAACTATAATTATTTGATATTATCACTAATAGAGTTTTGTTATATTATGTATGAAGGTTTCTTACATATTTTAAAGAATGTAATTGTTATCCTACTTAGGAGTGTTTATCATATGTTAAATCATGTGTTACTAATATTAAATAGAATTACTATGGTGCAAGTACATATAGGTTAAGGATAATATCAATGAAGTGACTCATGTGTGCCCATAAGAACATGTTCTCCCATGCTCCCACCCACTTTATATTATATGTAATTAACCCAAACCTACCCTATTTTTCATTATCTCTACCTTAGTTAGGTGCACAATGTCTCCATGATTGATATGATAGTGAAAGATTCAAATTATTAAATTTTGAAGAGTGTGTGTGATAACTAACACAATTTTTACCACTAGACTAGCCCAAAATTTTAGTTTTATTATTAAGATAGGTCATATTCTATTATTGTGATGGTAATTAAAATTAATTGATAAAGTGCATATATGGTTGGATAAGTATACAGACATTTGAGTTATGAATAAGGTTAGAGCTAGAATTGGAAATAAATTTATAAGGTATCATAGATAATTTCAAAATGGGAGGACCAAGGGAGCATGAGCTCATAATGTATAGATTTGATGAGAATTGGCAGAAGGCAATGTATGAGATGGATCATAGGGAAGGGAACCTAACTCAAGAGATGCTGTGAGGGCCCAAAAATAATGGGAAGGGAATGAGTAGGAATCTCATGCAAATAAATTATGCTCTAGTGATTAGGAAATGAGCACTAGAGTGTAAGAGTATATTTTAAAGATGATGCTAAATTATCCCAAGATAGAGATCATTATGAAGAAGCTACCAAAGGAATGATTATATCTATTTAACCTAATTTACATAATCATGTTCTTCATTTTTAATAAAAATTAAAGTATGAATATACTACAGAGGTAAGTGGTGTAGGAGAATTCATCAAGTGAATTGGAGAAGGGAACCCACTATATAAATTAATTTCATATTCACTTCTTGACCTAGTGGATTGACAACTAAATTATCAATTGGATACCATGTGATAAGGTATGCCACCCCTATGAATGGATATGTGCCACCAACCAAGTAATTTTACATAGAGAAAATTGGTAGAGGCTAGATGACTAAAGGTGGCCCAACAAGCACTCCAATGACTAGAAGATATATTACACAACCAATTTTAGTAACTAGTGGATTCATTCCATTTGTGGTTAAAATCTAAATATTAGGTTCACCTTCAAGTACTGTGCTATTGATTGAAGTCTTACAAGAACTATTTATTCTTGTGTCTACCCTCAAAATATACTATGGATTGATGCTAAGCTTACCTAAATATTTTGGGTTCGATATCGCTATAGAGAATGTTCACAAGCATGAACTTATTTATTGTATGAAGGTAGTCACTTTAGCTAAATAAAAGGTAACTCAATTTTACACGTCTAGTTGATTGCATACATGATTGGTATAGAAAGCGAGAACCTACTTAGACCATTGTGGACTATCCTAAAATATGTGTTCTTAAAGGAATTAAATGTCTAAAAATTTAAGTTCTAAAGCATTATCGTGTTTACAAGACCAAGAAAGAACTATGAGAGAAAATTTACACATATGATGTTAGGTATGAAAACCTAGTATCTAATATTTTTTATGTGATTCATCATGTATAACATACCTAATGGTTTTTTGGGTATTAAATTTCCCCAGTTTGGTGTGCCCTCTTTATGCAAAGATTTATTGAAACTAGGTAGGTATTAGAAGCTACACTAAAATTAATGTTATTTTCATAATGGATGCATGAGTCAATATAGAAATGGAGGAATATATGAAAATGATGGAATAATGGTTGTAATATTTTGGTCAAAAAATAACATATCACACACTTAGTTTATGGTGCATTGACTACAATGTGTAGGGACATAATTAAAACAATTATCATATACATAATGTGCATGCCCTAATAACCTCATATGAGATTTGTCATGATGAAAATGATACATGCCATTTTCATATTTTATAGAGCACTAATCAGGTGAAAGTATCCCTATATTATAAAATAGCTAACACCTTTACCCATAATACTATTGATTCTTGGGTGATAGATGATTTCCATGAGATAAAAAAGTAAAGTGCACAAAACACTATAGGTATGGGACATAAAAACTTAGATATATAAACTAGGTACATTAACATGGAAATATAAGCCATATTAGAGGATATTATATAGGTAGGTTTTCATAAGGCTCTTATTAAAAGTGTGGTTCATTGGGTCACTTTCGATAGGATTGTCACCAATATCCTACTTGTGAGTATTTTCATAGAACATATAAGGTGGATGACTATCAAACCTATATGCTAATATGAAATAGAAAGCAAAACTAAACAAAGGTGTTAGGATGATCTGATGTGGGTACAAGTGAAGGCCATAAAATAAAAAGAATGCTAGAGCCAATGTTTAGGCACTATCAATTAATGGCATGGTTGAAAAGAAAGAAATGCATCCTAGGAAAGAGGTTAGGGGTAGATGCAATCCTAAGGGATGAGGATAAATAGTATCACACTAAAATCCTAGCACTATGACCTCCCAAGATGTCTAAAAATAAATAGAGGTGTTGATTAGGGTTATGCATGTAATTCAAAGCTTAGAGAAGAACTCCAACTTACCCTAGAGTTGGAGTAGAAATCTCAAGTAAAAAACTAGGGATATGAGGAGAAATTTGGTGATATTGTTAAGCTATTAGCTATTATACATTATAAGGGGATGGTTCTCATGCTAAAAATCCTCCTAGAGGAATGTAAAAACACACATCTAGTGGATGTCTTGATCCTAGACCTAGTATAAGCTTATGATATTGAGATCACCCAAAACATAGGTTATGATTGAGAGTTACTTATGGACACTAATATTAATATATGGTTATTCTATGATATATTGATGTACATTGGCATTTAAGTGAATGTCTTCATAGGATATGAATGGTATAATATGTGTAGTACCACATTATAACCCTTGCGTCACTTTTTTTTTGGCCAACAAGACTAGAGTGCAACCGATAGGGTTATACATGATTTTGGAATTGTGATTATTAATGTTGAGTTTAAAATGACTTTAACATGATATATCTTGTATAATAATAAAACTACACTATTTTTATAAAAAGGTCATAGTGTTATGATAATAATGTAGATGTGGATATTAAAAATCATTACATGAGCTTTGATAATGGAAGTAAGTGCATGGTGATCTAAATAACTAAAAACTAAGATGATGCATATGTTAAAAACATGGATTTTGAGGAATCATTTAACAATGTCTATAATATCACCATGTAGAGTAAGGAATGTATAGTGATAAGTGGGTAAGATGCCCTAAGATGGTAGGACATAAAAACTAAATTAAATATTAAAAGCATTATTGGTGACTAATGGGTTCATGAAACATATGAGGTCATTGAGTAAAGGTGTGGGTTGGCACACTAAAATATCTTATTTTAACATAAACACAAGGTAATTCATTCTAATATAAAAATATCCTTCAAAAGAGCCAATCAAATATGTGGAATGATATAGTTGTGATCCCAATCCTATAACATGAAGAAGGTCATGCATATTAAACTCAATCTTTCCATTAAAGATAAAGTTTAGAGGATATGTTATTCATAAATAAAAAGGACTAAGGAATTTTGTATTCCATTAGTTTGGTTAAACATTGAATAATATGAGGGTGAGACATCACTCAATTATAGCCACGTTTTGTGTGTTGTGCACACCTATCACATCTACTGGAATTAAGGTGCCCCATATTATCAAGGAAAGGCCTTATTTATAGACCAAAGAAGAAGCTACCATATTCCATAAGGTAAAAAATAAATATTTAGTGTGTAATATAATTAGGTTATGGATCCTTGACTAGTAGTGATGAGATTCCCCAAGGGTGTTTAATTGGTTATCATTTTATAATAGCTATGAAATAAGGTATTTTATGCTAAGTTATAATAATAACTATTAAGCCATTTTATTTTAGTGTTTATATTTTTATATTTTAGATTATATTTTATGTGTAATAAGTTTACATAGGTGGTAATAAGACACACGGACCTCTTAATATCTAGTAGACCAAGTCAAGCAGTAGATCTATGTTAAAATTCATAATTTCTAGACATCTAAGTATCTCTAGTGAGGTTGGTTTCAATTTTAAAATATATAAAAGGAACTTTAAACCACCAATACATTTTAATTTATAGTTATATGAAAAAATTGTCACCCATAGATCAAAACATTTTTGTCATAGAGGTCTGCATGTAGGATTTAGTGTCAGGTGGAGGTGGTACCTAGAATAAAAGAAAAGAAAGATGATGCCTAAGGAATGGATAAGGAAAAATGATGCCCAAAATAAGGGTATAACAAAAATATGAATAATATGCATGAGTAGTAAGGATAAAATGAAGGATGAGTTGGCATGTATAAACATTCAAGGGTATAAAACAAAATGATAGGTGCCAATCCTAAGAACAAAAATGACAAATAATCAGTTGGCTAGCTAGATGAAGTAAAAACTAGTGGTGACTATAAAAAAGGATAGAAAAGGATGATAGATATAAAATTATAATCCAAATTAATTATTTTAAGAGTTGAGTGCCTCAAGGAGTGACTCATCCAAAGAAGGACATATGTGGAAGGGCTCGAGACTGACTAAGACATGTTACTAATCAAAAGTTTAGGACCCAAAGTATGACTCATTTAGGAAAGCTAAGTATAATTGGTGGAATAGGTGCCACACCTATTGGATAGGAAACTATCAACCTATGAACCAAACCATTTAGTGACCTACCCCTTGAAATAATAAATATGGGAATTTGGTCCATGACAGAGGCCACCAAATGAAGTTATGTTGAGTTAGGGTAATGGTGAAGAGAGGGTAGTGATATCAAATATTTTTGTTGAAGAGATAATAGGAGAAGATAAAAGGATCATATTTGTGTGGATAAGTTGAAATGATTAGAGAGTGAAGGAGGACAAAGGCCTAAGGGATGATTTTTGTGGATAACAATAGTTATAAATATTTTAGTTAGGAAGGCGTAAGGATAAGGATAAATCTGATTAATACCTATAATATATGAAAGGATAAGAAACTTAAATGCCACACATATTTTTATATTTTGTGTGGCTAGTTTTTATAAACAAGGATGTGAAGTTTTGACTCTCACCATTTTAGTAAATGCAAGAAGATTAATGACTTGCAAGTAATAGGGATGAGGATACAAAGACAATAGAATAAGTGGAATATAGATGTGAGAGATGAATCAAGAAGGTTAGAATAACCTACATCAATAATATGTGGGTAGAGGGTATGAAACACATGAGAATATGTGGGGATATCATAAGAGATCTACACATGAAGAAGGCCTAAATAGGAAGAGTAAGAGGAAGAAGAAGTGGTTGAATAATGGCAAGTGAAGTTTTGTGCTAATAAACATTCGTACCACCATAGGACAAGAGAATGTGTAGTGTATTTATTCACCTAGAGGATGGTAGGACATTAAGGAAATTATCAGATGATGAGAAAAATAGAAGATACAACATGTATCTACATTACTATATATTTTGTATGGAATCCCTAGAAGGTGAGAGGAACTCTATAAAGGTGGTCATGGATTTTGGAAGACATGTAGCTACCATAATTGGATGGATGACACCTTCTAGGAGATTACCATTTCAATTTGAGGGTACTCTAGGTGTATATTTTAGGGGAATGATACACATGATACAAAAAAATGGTAGGTTAACTTCACCAACTCAACCTATGACAATGTCAATCAACTTTAACCCATCAAGATAATGTAAAGGGAATAGTTGACTTAGAAACATATGAATAACTTGATGGGACACATATTAATTTTTAGGATTATATGTATAGGAAGGTTTCTATGATAGTAGTTAGTAATAGTAGGCATTAGGGTGAAGCTCATGAAACCTTTTGGTATAAGCTAGGGTGGATGTATAAAAATTCAAGGCACATTAGGAAAGTAATTGAAACGTAAATGTAAAGGGAGGCATGTCCTTCATAATGTAGAGGATAGATGAAAAGTCTATAGACATGTCTATTATAATGAGGAAGGGCTTGTTCTAGTACATATTGCATAATATTTATCTAGAAGTAAAATAAAAAATAAAGTCAATGGATTAGAAGGAAAGACAAACAAACAGTGCACACGTTTTCACTTTTATAAAAGATAATTAAAAAATATCATGAGGATTCACACATCAAAAGATTATAGATAAGGGTAAATCTAGATGAATTTGTTTATTATGAAGTAGTTTTCTAGTAAATTAGGTTGTATGAGAAAAACAAGTAAGAGATGGAATGGTTTTCTAGGGATAAACAACTAGTTTAGTGTGGGGTAATGTTAGCCCCCAAAATCATCTAAGTCCCAAAAGACTAACACATGAAAGAATGAATTATTATAGTACATAACAATGCCAATATCTGAGAAGAGATGCATGTAATCTAAGATAATAACTTATGAATGAATTTAAAATAGATAACTAGCATGATAGGTACACACTACTATAAACCATGATGGCATACACTATATGATAACACTAAAAGACTTAAACATATAACCTCCTAGACCTAGCAATTAAAAAAAATATCACAAGGGATAGGTGGTGGCAGTTAAGTTTGATATTAGATCTTGGCAAATAGGTTTTAAAAAATAATAAAATACATGATTAGATGACATTGAGTGACACATGAATTAACTGCTATGTGTGTAGAATGACACAATAACTATAGGGAAGTTGTAGTTGGTGGTAAATAAGGATCTTAGGAAACTATAAAATTTACATCACATAGAGAATTTTTTTAAAAAAATTGGATTTTTTTCATTCATAAGGAGTTGATGCTAATAGGTTACCCTTAGTATAATTAGTATGAGACTCCACTAGATTGTATGGGACAATAACCTAGATTAGAGATAGTGTTGGTAGTGGAAGCTATAAGATTTTGAGAACCATGATGCCTTGTCAATCATGAAAACCTATAATTATTTAATATAATCACCAATATAATTATGTTATTATTTATATGATGGTTACATCTTTGAATGAATGGCACTCTTATCTTACTTAACAATGTTTATCAAAGGATAAATCATGTGTTACTAATAATCAATGGAATTAATATGCTGAAAGAAAATATAAGTTAAGGTTAAGCCAAATGTAGTGAATCATGCACAAATATAAAATCATGATATCTGATGCTCCCACCTACTTAACATTATATGTAACTAACCTTGAACTGCCTGAATTTTCCTATATGCAGCTTGGGTGAGTACACAAGGTCCCCTTACATGATATGCTAATATGGAAGTTGATTTTTTAAATGTTTAAGTGTGTTTGGTAGGACTATTTAGATAATTATCCAAACCAATTTACCAAATGAACATATTTAAGATCATAATAGTCTAGGAAATAACCTTTTAGAATCTTAAACAAGTTATTTCTATATTTTATATAATTGATTTTCACTCTTAAGATAACACCAATAATAGTTAGATAATTACAATTTACCACATGTATTTGTATATAATTTTAGCGTCCATGAACACTTAATGTGTATTTTTAAAATTGGTATGTCTCTATTAGGTCAGCCTAGACATTTTTCATTTGTTGGTCATAGTAGAAAATATAAAAGAGTTAACTATAAATATAAATCAATCCTAAGGCTATACTCACTTAGTGTCAGGGCCAATATTTGGAAATCAAATTGAGAAATAAATTAAAACTCTATTGAGACATTATCACAAAGGAAAACATATATGAATATCCCTAAAAAATATCCCTAGATCTAAGTCTAAACACAAGTGTAATTCAAAGTTGAATGGTATCAAGTATCAAAATATAAACACTGCACTATATTTTATATTGATCATAATGTTGCATACACACACCTATGTGTGATAATTATGTGCAATTTTATCCAATTTCATATTATTTAAATGTAATAAACACTTAGTAACTTAGTGGCTAGTGGGTGGGGATATTTATCGAAAAAGACTAACCCCCTTCTCAAGGGTCATCATGTGGTCAAAAGTGAGATTAGTGATTCAAATAAAGGAGAATGAAAATAGAGATCAACACCTAATAATTAAAGTGAACACACACATAAGAGGAGTCTATAGGTATAGGTGTAGAGTTTTTATGTGTCATAGATGTACACAGTCAATAGATACACTATTAGTAGGGCTTGGATGGTACCTATTACTATAAGCTATAGTTTTTCTGGTAGTCATAGCATAAGGTTTGAGATTTAATTTCATAATTTTGTAGGTCATAGATTAAAAATAAATTATTTTTTTAAATAGTGATGAACATAGTGAAATTCAGAGTACTAGAATATGCTAAGTGACTCTCTTTCATACTACTTTGTTAATTTCAAATTATTTATGTGTAATATCAATCTTTCCATTTATCAATTTATATTAGGGTATTATTTATATATTTTACATAATCAAAATATTTCCTATTTTAATCTATTTATATAAAATTATTAAAAAATAATAAAACCATCGATTACACATTTTTAAAAAATGATATATCAACACCTAAAATTTATTTCAATTTTTATTCTATTTATACAAAATTGGAATGCTACATAATATAGGTTTGGCATGGAATTTACTAAGATTTTTCCTTTGATATATTAACTTCATTACAATAACGGTTATTTTATAGTTAAAATTAAAAACTAGTTGTTATTTAGGAATGGAAAATTCATGGAGCAAGAAATATTGTAGAAAACCTTGCATGCACATTTTTCATTTTATATGATGATGATGGAAAAAATATAGATAAGAGAGGAAATATTGTTGGTAATGTTTATATATCCTTTCATTAGGCAGAGTATAAATACTTGATATTTGGATTGGATCATAAATCAATCAAAAATTTAAAAACATTACTGTGTTCGCCCAAAGCATTCTTGTAGTCAGGTAAATGAGAGGGAGTCATGGCTATCAAAATGTACTTTTAACCTCCATATGAGCTAGATTCATGGATAATGTATCTCATTTTAAAAGATGTACATATACTCACATCGAGGTAAATATTGGTAGATTATATGTATGCCAAGCCATTAATGAAATCATAAATGAGGAGGTTACTTTTTAGTGATTATTCTTGAACGTTTTAAAATGTGATAGTTTCCAACATTTTGATTGTATATTTACAATGGGTGTCAATGTTATCGAATTGTATAACTTGATGTCAAATCATGTATGACATAACATAAAATTTTTTTAATATTTTTTTTGATGTTTGAAAATTAATTTTAATTGTAATTATATACATTGCTTTATTTCTTTAATTTTTCAATTATGACACACAATGGTTAATCTGTAGAATTTAAATGAACATACAAGTTGTATGGCTGACATATGAAACTAAAATCAATGAGGGTGAATTATATTTTTTTATGTTGATAAATTCCATGAATATTCTAGATATAAGTTAATTTTTATAAGTTGTGTAATACTGGATATCAAACGCAATCAATGTTTCCATCAAACCAAATACATGTATTTAAATTTGTTTGTCATTATTTCATAAAGGAGTGAAATATTTTTTTTGGATGATATGTAATATGAGTGAAGACCCAAATTAATACATAAAATTTGATGTAAAACATAGGGTGAAAATTAATATCTATGAAATATAAAGGGTTTTATTAAAAAAAAGTGAACTTTTTAAAAAAAAAGTATAGATCTTCCACACTCAAAACAAACTAGGGATAGTTCACACTAGTTAGCCTATATGAATGTGAGGAGAGACATAATAAAAAAACCTCCCCAAAAGAAAATTTTGGAAAATGAATGTACTAAACATAATGAAAACAATAAGATAGATGTGTAGTTGAATCTAAAATCTACCTAGTGTGCACACTTGCTTACGAAGTCAACAATTTTATGCCACCGTGAGGTGAATAATGAAAATATTATATTTAATATAATTATGGCTTATTCATAATTTCATTTTAAAATTTTCATGGTAATAACATTATACTAATAATTTTTATCATGTATTGGTAGAATTAAATTTTTTTGATTGAGATGACAAGGAATCTCATCAAGAATTATATAACCACTCAAAAGCTTGAGATATGAACTTTGAATCACATCTTCTCAAATTTCTAAGGTACAATATATTTAATTTATAATATATTATTAATAAGTATTAGTTCTAATAGTTATTTGGATGTGTTGTCCTAGTTTATAAAACCATGTTTATCTTTGAAGTGTGCTTAACATATCCTATAAAACTAATAACACCTTTCACCAATATTTGTTTTTCTATGTAGATATTACGGTGACTTTCATGCATGAGAGGAATTGGTTATCAATGTGTGATGATATTTAGGTATGAAGAATTTAGATATGGTCCCTTTCAAAAGTGTTTCCATTGATATTTATATTCAATTTAAGAGTCGTATATGATGTCATTATTTATTTATGTGTAATGACAAGTGGTTTGTTTTATACATTTTTAATTATTTTTTAAAGTGTAACATGTTGAATGGTAAATGTTATTTACTTTTAAATTTGTTTTAATATTTTACTATATTTTTATTAATAAAAAACACAAATATTTTTATACTAAACATTATATGTTGATTTCCTCTTCTATGAAATAAATGGAATGTTACACAAATCATTAGAAATCATTCATATTTGGAATCCACTCATGGTTTGTACTTAGTTTTATTTTAAATATTACTTAATTTAAATGTGTAGACACTCATATTTGGTATTAGATATTTTAAAATTCCATATTTACCAATATTTACCATACTTTAATTATGCACACATAATTATTGTTCACATTCTTCCTTGGACATTCATCCATATATGGGATTGACCTTTGTGGATTGTTGTTAACATTACACATGCTTTTCCAAGTATTTGACTAAAAATATTAACATCATTCTCAAATAATTTCCTAATCTAAGAACACTATTTATATGTTTTGGATAGTCCCATACTTCCTTAAATAGTTCTACCATTATGGACCTATCCACTTGGGTTAGCTATGTTTGCATACCCTTTGATGACTATTTTAAAAATTTAAATTATTCATATGGGTTAGCCCATACATTTCACATGCTAGTTAATAGTAAAATACAAAAATATTCATCTTTATAAACATATCAAGCATAGGCCTATTGACATCTAACACACATTTATCATCAAAAGATCACTCTACACTTTGAGAATAACTACCCTAAAGTTTTTAAATATTGAATCCCTCAAAGGAAAAATCCTTGAGCTAAATTTGAATACCACTATAAGGTCAAATCATAGGTGGTGAAATTTTGAAATTCATTCATAGGATTGTTCTACATGATAGTATTATATAGGATTGCATAAATTCAACTAGGTGGGAGAATTAAATTTGGTTTAAATTCCTTATTTAGAGTATTAGATACATTAACACTTTTTAGACATAAGGTGTGGTTGAGGCTATCTTAACCCTTAAATTTCACCCATTGCACCTATTTTACATTGGTCCTATAGTGCATGTATAAGGTCTTAATATAAGATAATGAAAACATAGTTATTCATCTAGGATTAAATACATTTATATACACATGATCCCTTAGCAAACACATGTGCATCAATTAGAACTAATAAAGATCAATCCATACGTGCATGACTGTACCACATCTTAGAATATGATGTCACATTATAAAAGTGTTCAATAAGTGTGAAATTGAACAAATTTGTGTAAACACCTTCTTTCCACATGTAAACATTCATAGGGTCATTCCAATCTATTATTGATGATTTTACTATTGATTATTTTTACCACAAGTTAAAATAAGTCAACCCCATATATTAAAAAACTAGATATATGGGTATATTATAATGTTATATTATGTTTCATGGTTTATTTTATGTCATTTAATATGTTTCTAGCCTTGGTCATAGTCCAATTTAGTCTTTATGTCAATTGATGTCACTTAAGGGTCATTTTAGAGCCATAAATGAAGGTGGTATGGTTTTAAAAGGTGTCCAAGTGTTATAATATCTTTCAAAGTCAATTATGTTATATTAATTGTCATTAATGTTAGTCTCAACTAAAACTTGTAGGTTCCTAATTGAAAATCAAGAAAATAAGTGAAAAAGTGTTTGGTAGTCATATGGCTCATAGAGAAGAGTGGTACATGGTAAAATCCTATGAAATAGATATTTAGCTTCCCTAAATTCATTTACATTCTTTAATTTATTTATAATTTCCAAAAATGGACCAAAACCTTTTTATTCTCTATTGTTCCACTAGGCATACAAAATTGATCAATAAGTCTTTTGATTATACGACTAGTAGGAGGACTTCTAGGTCAAATGATCTTGGTAGTGGATAGTAAACTTTATATTCTTCACATTAATGGTAATATTTTAAGGTTTGGCTTCCTATACTTTATGAACAATCATTTATAAGTTAAATATCTAATTTTAAATGCTAATCCCCACACCCTACATGTTTTACTTCTGTTTGAGCATGCCCATAAATCAAGTTTGTGAAATTACTTTCATAGGATGTATAAATCATTATCTCATGGTTAATATGTTTTTTTAATGATTTTAAGTGGTTTTATGAGTTAAATCATATTTGGTTATAAGTAGAGTATGTTAGTAAGGTTTTAGACATGTCCATAAATTGTAGAAGGTTTAATTCTCTACAATGGTTTCAAATCAATGTGAGGTGTTGTATTTCATGTTTCCAATGTATTCTTAACCACATGTCCTTCTAGGTTCAATCTCAATGGTTAAAATTTATGGATTTATAGTCAAGGATCATAGTACATAATCATCTCTCTACTTTCATTCATTCACAATCATGGTTTGTGAAGTGTTGAGGACATTCATGGAGGTGTATGAAGGGTTTAAAGGTGGTGAACACATTCTTTGAGCATGAGCCAAAAAACCAAGATCTCTAAATAACATAAAACAAACTATGATTACCAATGAAAATTATACACATAGTCATATACCATGATTAAACACCTATAAGACCCCCATTTTGATCAAAAATTGTAAACTATAGTTGATTGTGGCATGACAATGATATGTAGCATGACCAATCTTGATGATGGTTTAACCTCAAGGCATAGTGTAGACAAGCCTAAACATGAAGTGACCTTAAGGTTTTAAATAGAGTCTTGAGTGAATGAATATATCCTTGAACATATTAATCTTCACTTACAAGAACCTCTTTCAAATCAAGAAAGTATAGTCATATTTGACTATCAACTAGGTCAGTCAAGCGGAGGGTATGCAATGTAAATTTTGGAAAAGTTATGAAGTGTGATATGAAATAAAAAAATTTGGAAATGAGAGTTTTCATCTCAAAAAACCCTCATACTATGAAAATAGTACATATAAGGGCTCTAAAAAAGCAACATATAATCCATATGTAAATCCTGCACACAGTGAGTTACTCAAGAGTCTACCTTGAGGATTTAAGGAATTTAGATGTCTTAGTTAGGTCTAAATCCTAAAAGGGGTTAAATATAATTTATAAATATATATGATCATTCAAAATAATTGTAACACCTTAATATGGAGATATAAGGTGGGATATAACCTTTGGTGTGTAGGTGAACTCACAAAGAAACCACATTTTAGCCCAAACCAACTCAGGCATTTGCAGAATGCATGAAAAGACTCAAGAGACCAACTTTGAATACTTGTAACTATATGGAAATTTATCATTGGAACTTAAGGAGCTGGTAGATATTAAATAGGTTCACTATTAATATTTTAGTTTCATTGGTTATAATATTAGATGTTTAGATTGGAGTAAGAATCTTTAAGAGCCAAAATGTCTCTAAACCCTCCAAAACCCTTGATAGTGACCTAATGAGGAAAATGAAGAAGGAGAGGAATGTAGGAAGGATATAATTATCATAAAAGTTATTTTATCTTTAAAATTAATCTATAGGTCTCATTTTCACTAACTTGAGCTGTACCCTATTTATACGGATATGGTACTACAAAGATTTTATTGACATATTTGTGTATTATGTAGGTACAAAAGGGTTTAAATAGATGTAGATAATTTTTGGAGATATGTATGGACATAGTATAACCTCCCATATCCATTTATTTAATTATCTAAAATCACAAGTGCCTCTACTAACACCTTCATTTCAACCAATCTTAACTGGCATAGTGAACAAGGAATGACCACCAAATGAGAAGGTGAAGACTCCATGTGGGTGGACTTTTAAGGTATACATGATGTATATAAATTAATTATGGATATTCAAAATTGTCATAAAATCCTTTTTATTTATTAAATTAGAAAACTAAATACAACTTTTGTGTTAAGTGTGAGGGGTAAGTGAAAGAGGAGTGTTAATGATTATAGGTAGTGAGAATAATTGGTCATAAAAATATTGATATTAGGTACACCTCCAATTCATGTTGGATATTTTTTATAAACAATACATCTTATTTAAATCATATCATATATCCATATTTTATTATGGACCATTCCAAGGAGGCCAAATGATGAAGGTAGTTTCTAGGCAAGCAAATGAAGAATCCTATGCCACATTTTAGAAGTTTCATGCCTTAGAAGAATTTTTTTATAAGTATACCTTGCATTTTCTATTCCATATTCATTATAATATATATTTAAATCTCTCTCTCAATTTGAAACATGTTCTAGTGACTCTTGGACTTTATTTTCTTCTTCTCTCTCTCAATGTCTATAAGTAATAGCTCTTTTATCTCTTGGAAAAATAATTCCACTCCATGTATGGTGAAGCCCTATTGGATTGATTTTTCAAATTACCTCTTTATAATAAATTAAATATAGTTTTCAGTTCATGAAATTTTTTCCTAAGTGTGCAAAGTGATGTATGGTGATGTTAAGTGATAATCTTCTATCCCTGATCTCCTTATCCTCTCATATTTATTCGAGAGTTCCTATTATAAAAGGTCATATAGAGTGTAGCTAGTGTGTTATGATAATTTTAAGTGTATAATTATCCTTAGAGTTTGAAATATTTTCTCTTTTTCACTTATCTTGTGTTTCCTCATGCATATCAGCTTTATATTGAAACACTTATGTTAGAACCTCTTAGGACTTTGAAGTTGGTTTATATGTATTGTTGCTTAGTGAAAGAAGTATGATAGTCTTATAGAAATAATTTTGGTATATAACCCCATTATATTATTTTAATTTCATGCATAATTATATCTATTTTACTATAAGTAATTAGTTATTATAGGTGATAAGCACTTCCAGGTAAATTCATGGAGCTAACCCTCAAACCTAGAGGTCTACTTCTACTATAGGTAAACCCACATACCTAGAAGTATTCCCATGTTTCACACATTAGTAAAAGGATTAAATAACCTATTATAGGGTGGAATATTTTGTGACAATAGTTATGGCATGCTCATTTGGACCCATTATCCTTAAGATAACTTATCAAGGTGAATGTTAATCTTGAAAACATCAACTACAAATTGGTGTGCTACTCAAAATTTGGTGACTCCATTCAAGTTAAAATATGGTTATATAAAATTATTTTGTCATATATTTTATCTCATACTTCATGTTCCTTATCAATCCACCTATGTAGTATAAAATTCCTCTTGAGTTTCAATACGCTCAATCTAATCTACACTTTGAAGACCAAGTTGATTTTAATATCCAAGAAAGTGAAGTATTTTAAGAAAGAATGGATAGGTAATACGCCTTCCTTGCCTTCAAAACTAATAATTCAATCCAAATTTATTTATGTGATGACATTATCCATAATGATACAAAGAGTGTGCCTACATTAAATGGTGAAGGTCATATCACACCTAGTGAACACATCAGGGATATCTCTAATTTTTGTTGTTTCCACAATGTCACTGAAGATAATATTTCCATTAGACTCCTTGCCATGTCACTTAGAGGGAAATAAATTGATTCATATATGAATTTTCATATTGGATGCATCATGTCATGGGATGACCTTGGAGTCTTGATAACTTCAATATTTGAGGATGAGAGTGACCATATTTATCTCATACATCATCTTAATGTTATCCAAAGATCCCCAAAGGAAATAATGAATGAATTCAATAAGAGTTTTTTAAGTAATTGGTATAGATTTCGTCCTCCCATGAGACTAATTAGTATCTTTATATTTCCTACATACTTGAGAGCCATTGGTACTAGTATTTCCATCATGTTTTAATACATGGGTGGTTTCACTCTTCCTAAAGCATATGAACTTACCATTAGAACTAAGAATGGCCTCATTCAAGTATTAAAGTTGCCTCATAAGGTGTCTATGCCTCTAATACCTAATTTTCCTTATTATTCTACAAACATTTCTCAAATTACTAATTCTAATTCCAAGCCTAAAATGATCTTAAGAAGGAAGAAGATGGTGTTGATTGGAGGGCAAGATTATTAGCCTTAGAGGCTCAAACTAGGCAAGACAATAAATAAATAGGTACCTATCAAAATCCCTATCCATATCAAAAAAATATGGAAAATAATATGGAAGAGGAAGGGGCCAAGGGCATCCTAACTTCAATAGGCCTACCAATGTGTACAATTCTAATTCTGCCACCAACATAAGAGAGATGGTATTGGTGCCTACCAACTTGTTGTAAGTAGAATATTAAAAACAAGGCCAATTCATGGATTCAAATGAGGGTGGAGACAAAGATAAAGTTTATAAAGGAGGAGTAATTCCTCTCATATCAACTAAAGATGAAGTCATGATGTAAGTAAATGAAGGTTGGAAAGCTCAAGGAGAAATTTTCACAAACTTCCTAGTTGAGGACACTTTTATTCTAAATGAAGGAAATTCTATTGAAAAAAATACTATGGATAATATAAAATCTTTAGGATGTGATGGTAATTTTCCTACAAGTTCATCCAATCCTCTTACAAGGTAGTAATGCATGGATACAAGCATGATAGTTCCAAATACTCCCACACCTCCTCCAAATCAAAATGTGCATAGACCTAATCAAGGTTCTACAATTCCTCAAGTTCTAAATACTTATTTGCCTCCAAGGAATCAAGATAAGGTAATCATATCTACTATAAACATAATGGATTAATTGAAGATTGCCAAATAATCCATTTCCCTTTTGGATGTCCTCCACATGCTTGTCCAAAAGGATATCTTACAAAAATAGTTGTCCACTATCCCTACTAGTCCTTCACCTCTAAGAAATAGAAATTGTCATGTATATCTTACCAATATCCCTAATAATATTTTAGAACCATCTACCAAAGCTACGAAGCCTCCACCTTTCTACCTCACTCTCGTAGTGGGCGATAAACTAGTCCATAATTGTATAGTTAATAGTGGTACTTCTGTAACTAATAGTTTTGTCTTGAAGTGTGAACCTAATAGAAAAGGATTGTTTTAGGTAGATGGTACCCTTTCTAAAAAAATAGGGTTGATCAAATATATAAATGTCTTCCTCCATGACTACCCTAGTTTTCCCATCCTTCAAGAAATTATTGTTGTTGACCTTCCTGCTAATTTTTCAATATGCCTTTTGAGAGACTTTATAGCCAAGATATGTGGTTACCTCTTAGTCTATTGGTCCTTCTCATTTGTTAGGACAAGGTATAGAACCCAGGTTACCATAAAAACTCAGTCTCTTTTAAGGTTTGACATTTAACCCTATGTTGATGTAAGATTTAACTTGAATTATGTTATCAATGAGAAGGAGGAATCTAATGTGGATTATGATGCTTCTAAAATTTAAGGCATAACTAACTAGTTTATATATTAATATGGTGTAGATGATTATGAGCATGATTCTTATGCATACTTTGAGCAAATTGAGCTTGGAACCTATATCATATATGAGGAACCATTTGATCAAGCTAAGTGCTATACATTATTTCTCATAATATACTATTAGTAACTACTTGATTAATGTATAAGATGATGATGGATTGAATAATCTAATTAATTATCATAGTGGGAGTAGTGATGTCTTTCTAAATGTTATTAATGAAGCTACCTTTGATGATGACACTCATGAGGAAGATGATAATGACTTATGATAAAAGTACAATGTGATATACAAAGAGTTTAACTAGTTAAGAAATGTTACTTCCCCTCCTCAAAAGTATATATCTGATGTGTTTACTAATGAGTATAACAAGCATACTTTTGAGTGTTTTATTAATCTTGAAAATGAGTGTCATGCTATGATGGAAGATGAACATCAATATAATGTTCAAAATCATGTAGTCCTAAAAGGACCTAGTGGAGTCAATGCAAAAAAAATTATGCTTCAAGGATAGTCAATATATCCACCTGATGTTGAGCCACCTTCAAAGATATTAGAACATAAATAAGAAGATATTTATGACTCTATGTATCAATCACATGCTGACCTAAAAGAGCACAAATATGAGGCAGTTGTCATCACTTGTATTCTATAGTTTGAGAAGTGTAGATCAAATATGATAAAGGTGAATCAATTTGAATCCTAAATAAAGGTCATTGGAGAGTATAAAATAACATTCATAAAGATTTTTAATAGTCCACTTGTATACCTAAGAAGACATAAAGGTGGTAGACTTCTTAATCATCTACATATGCAAGTGGTTGATGGTGAACATGATTATCATGCTAGATTGTCTTCATGGAGTGAAAAATATGCTAGAAGAACCATTTTTGACCCTATTTAAATAATTATATGATGTTTTCACCTCAAGATTGAGGTATTTTCAATATTATATTAGGTGTGTGTCTTTCTTTTAGTTGTGTTGTGTTTCATAAGGATTCTAGTTGAATGCATGTTTATTTCCTTTGGTGTGTCTTATTTTATGTGTCTTTTATTTTTGTTATAGTTTGTTTTAAATGTAAATTAAGTATCATCATATTGTGAATCCATGTCCCAATGAACAAGTTTAGGCTTCTGGACTTGGCATAACAAGCATTCCACCCCTAATAAATCATGTGGAATGTTGACTATTTTAACCATAAGTCAGAATAAGTCAACCCATTATAGTCTCAAAAATTATACATGGGTATATTATCATGTTATATTATGTGTAATTATTTATTTTATGTCATTTAATATGTTTCTTGCCTTGGTCAAAGACCAAATTAGTCTTTTTGTCAATCGATGTCTGTTAGGTGTCATTTTAGAGCCATAAATGAAGGTGGTATGGTTTTATAAGGTGTAAAAGTGTTTTAATTTATATTATAACATATAATATATAATATTACCTATAATTAATGTCAATACTAATTTAATCACGTAGGATCCTAACTAAAAATCAAGATAACAAGTGAAAATAAGGAGTTTTGGCTATTGTACAAGTCATTGAGGAGAGTCGCATGTGGGAAAATATTATGGAATGGATAATAAGATTCCTTGACTTAATTTTCATGATTTAACTACTCTTTAAGTTATAAAAATGGACCAAAAGTATTTATCTTCTCCATCATTCCACTAGGCATATAAAACTGGGCAACAAGTCTTTTGATGGTATGGCTAGTAGGAGGACTTCCAAGTCAAATACCCTTGGTGGTGGATAGTAAAATTGGTCTAATTCAAATTAATTATAGTATTTTAATGATTATATTCCTATGATTTATTAACCATCCTTGATAAGTTAATTATTTCATTTTTCATGCTAATCCCCACACCCTATAGGTTTTGTTTCTATTTGAGCATGTCTATACAATCAAGTTGGTGAAATTTATTCCAAAGGATTTGGACATAATTTTCTTATGTATAATTTATTTTTTACATGATTGGAAGTAATTTTATTATTTCAAACCTCTTATTTTATAGGTGGAGTATGCTAGTGAGGTGACGGACATGTACATCAATTAAAAAATGCTTATCATGTAGGGGAATCTTAGATAAATTCTTTTTTTTTTGCTTGTTTCAAGTTTTTAGGTGTATTATAATAATTTTGTGGCCTTTTAATGGTGTTTTATAGGTGTTAGGTTGTTTGAAGCATTCAAAAACACATTTCTTGCCAAAAAGCATTACTTAAATATTTGAATGTTTGATAACATTTTTATATTTTCTTAGCTTAGGTCAAATTTTCCTATGTTTATGTTTAATATATGAGGTATTATTAGAGGTAATTAAATTTATGGTCAAAGTCCTTTATTCACAATTCATCCACAAGCCCATAGGAGGTAGTTTTCAAGAATGGACTAGAAGCTTGCAAGAATTAGTTTTGGTAGTTATTTTATATATAATTTTGTCATTTTGAATTATATTTTAGTGGAAAAAAATATTTTATGGATCATGGAAATTATACACAAGTGGTAACCCTATTTTCTAGGTATACATAATTATGATTTGATAATTTTGTGCATTTGGTATGTTGATGTTTTTAAATATAATGTTTGGAGTCTTTATAACATGATTTGTAATAATTTTTTAAGTATGTATGTTTTATTATGAAGTAATTTTAAGGAATACAAGAGATAAAGAGGTCCCTATTCTTGAAAAATCATAATATAGACCCTTATTTTGAGTATGTTTTTTGAGTTGTAGACTGTATCTTCTTGATTAATAGTCAAATGGAATTGGAAAATTATTATAAAATTTTTATAAAGATTATTAAATGTATTTAAAGACTAAAATTTACAATTCATAGTGATAAAATCATTTTGTGTTCAGACCTATTCATGAATAGACCCTTGTTTGAAGTTGTTTATTGTGAAACAAAATGTGTTCTAGTTATAATGAAAGAATAATCATAGATTCAATTTACGCTATGTTATCAACATTTATAAAGGTTATTTTATATTTTAAAATATTTTAGGATCTAAATTAACTAAATTATAACTATTTTAGGCTTGGAAACTAATAGAAAACCCTAGTTTCCTATAGAAAAATATTAGTGCACAAACTGATCATTATGTGACTAGAATGAAAGTTTCATACCATCTTTATACACATTATATAAGATGCATTGGTGATTATTTGAAATTTATATTTAATTTATTTTAATATTGTAATTGGATTATAAGTTACTAACTTATTACCACATATCATAGACCTCTATATTGTCATTTTTCTTAACACAATCAAACACATTTTGATAGGAAAAACTAACACAAAGGATTGACTAGTGCTATCTAACAATTTGGAGACATTAAAAAGGTTAATAAAAACCTATTAAACCTATTTCTATCCTCCAAACCACTTTGGGACACTCATAGTCAAATTTTATCTCATCTTAGGCTAATATAGGTACCCAAAAGCCCTAATCTAGGGATTTAGTCATATCTCACATTCTAACCATCAAAAACTACCAAAAATTTATAGACTGATCATATTTGAAGTTTTTATATTGAATATAAAGGTTCCATTGTGGTATGGTATCATTTTTATGGTTTAAGTTGATTGAGGGTACGAATAGGGTAAATAAGCCTAATAGGCTTAAATAGTGGTATAAAAGAGGTTTAAAGAGTGGTCCAAACCTGGAGTTAAGGACTAACACTTGTTAAAGTGAGAGAATAGGTAAAAGGGTATCTATATATGCTATTTTTTTTTATTTAAAGGTCCATACAGGACCATAATTATAGAATTACTCCACAAAAAGGGCTACTAGACATTTAGAGAAACAAGGTAGGAGTTGTGTAGAAAGAACAAAATTCTATGAGGAGTGTTGATACATGATTAAGAGATAAATGATACCCTATATAACTTGATAAACATATTATAATCCACCTAAAAATAAAATTAAATATGAAATCTTTCATGAAGGAAAGGTCTATTAGACTATTGCCAAAGGTAGTGCATTTAGAAACAAGGTCATGTTAGACAAATTGGTGTATGCTTTGCATCATTTTGGTATCATAGCTAGTAAATATTCTTAATGGATTGTAAAAAATATTAATATCATGTGTTTTGTTGTAAATTTTATGACAAGGAACCAATAATAGTGTTCAATAGAGAGAGTTATCAAAGATTAATATTTGGTCAAGAATATGGTAGACCAAGTGACACATTTGATTACCCCATTGATAATGAGGATGGAGGTAATTTAGGATGCTCTTAGAGAGAGAAAAATGAGTAATAATAGATAGAGAATTAAAATATATCAGTAATAAAGGTCAATTAGTTCATTTACAACCAAGGACAAGTGATAGAGGAAATGAAGAGGTAGTTCAAGAGAGACCACAAATGTAGGTAGTAGTAGTTTAAGAAAGCATGGGAGTAAAAAACCATGCATGGCAGATAAAATAATTTATATATGGTAGATTAAGAAGAGAATAAGGTCCTATGATAAGTGGACCAAGACAAAGATTTCAAAGACAATGTTTAAAATGCCATGGAGAGGGAAATATGGTTGCAAAGTATCCATTGAGAATGAGTATAAGTATGTAGTAGTAGACTACAAGAGAAGTGAATGAGGAAATAAGTTAACAAAGAAATGAATCTTTACTCATGAGGAAAATATTATTGAAGTATAAAAATCAAGTCAACGATTTATCCAAAGAATAAGATTATTCAAAGGCAAGTGAAAAGTAAAAGTTAAGGTTTCTAACTTAGTAATTGATAGAGAAAGCACTAATAATATTGTGTCATTAGAGATGGTGTAGAAGTTGGGATTGAAGAGGATGTTAAATACAAAACCATACAAGGTTTCATGGGTTCATAAGGGACATCAAATCCTAGTAAGTGAGAAAATTTGGGTTGAATTCCATATAGTAGGATATAGAGATAAATTCTTGTATGATATTATGCCCATAGATGTTTGTCATTTTCTAGTAGGGAGACCATGGAAATTTGATAGGTAGGTTATTAATTATGGTCAATATAGTACACAAACCATCAATTAATATGGAGAGATACACATACTTGTTATATTGAAAGGTGAATAAGGAAGAAAATATGAGAGGATAATGATGACAGAAACAAAGCATTATTGGAGCAAAGCCATGGAATGTTTGGGTTTGGTCAAAATATCAAATAAAGAAGAAAAGGTAATTTATCTTGATATGGTTAATATTAAAAATTTTGATTCCAAAAATATGGACATAAAAGAGGATGAACAAGAATGAAAGGTGACATCAGGTAGTCTTCAAAGAAAAGAAGACATAAAACCTATGAGAGTGCTCAATAAAGAAGATAGCCAAAACAAGAAGGGAAACCAAGCCCATGAAAGATGTGATAATAGAATGGTAATAGAAATTATAGCTAAAATTGAAAAGAAATTTTCTAAGAATGACACCAAGAGAAAGAGGAAGATGGACAATGAAGTGTCTAAGGAGGTAGCTCAAGAGAGAGACATGAAGGATCTAAATTCTATTTTTAATAAGTTCTTTTTGTGATCTAAGTGCAGGTGAGGAGTTGGTAGCCATTACACAAGAATTTTAAGTGATAAAAATGGTATATTTTCAGGTTCAATAAGCTAAAACTTTTCCGTATCAAGAAACACCTTGCCAAGAGATGAAGATTGAAGAAAAAGAAATATGTCTCATAGTTCAAAGCAAAGAAATAGATTATTTTTTTGAACAAATTAAGGATAAAGGAAAGGAAAAGATAGAAGAACTAGTATGAGAGTGGTTTCATCATCATGAAAATCAATCAAGTCAAGGTGAAAACAAAGAGGTATAGCTAAGGTAGTCTCTCAATGCACGTGAGAGTCATATTAGGATTCAAGTGGTAAAGTTAAAATCCAAAAGAGTAGATATCATCCAAGCACAATTAGAGGAGGATATAAAAGAGAGAGTTGAATTCAAATTATTGGAGGATATAAGACCAACTATAATAATGAAAGATCAAAAACATTAAAGATATCGGAAGAAGAAACATAAAAGCAAGCAAGTCACATTGAGCTTAGAGCTCAATTTCTTTTTCCCTTGGAAGTATGATGTATGGGAATCTTAGATAGATTACATTTTTTTATTTTTTAAAGTTTTTATGTGTGTTAAAATCATTATATGGTATTTTCATGGTGTTATATAGGTGTTATGTTCCTTGAAGCATTCAAAAATACATTTCTCACCAAAAAGGATTATTTAAATGTTTGAATGTTTGAGAATTTTTTTGGATGTTATTAGCCTTAGTCATGTTGTCTAATGTTTATGTTAGGTCTATGAGGGGTTAGTAGAGGTATTTAAATGTATGGTCAAATGACTTTAGTCATAATTCATCCAAAATCCCATAGGAGGTAGTTTTCAAGAATGGACTAGAAGCTTGCAAGAATTAGTTTTGGTAGTTAGTTTGTATATAAGCTTGTCATCTTGAATTCTCAATCAATGACCATAAAATATTCAATGAATCATCAGAATTAGACCCAAGATACAAATAAAGGATGATTTAAAATGTTGAAGAAAGACTGGTAACCCTATTTTTTAGGTGTATATAATTATGATTTGATAATTTCATGCATTTGGTAAGTTGATAGTTTGAAATCTAATGTTTGAAGTCTTTATAGCATGATTGGTAATAAATTTTTAAGTATGTATGTTTATTTTATGAAGGAATTCAAATGAATAAAAAATAAAAATAGGACCCTATTCTTGAAGAATCATAATGTAGACCCTTGTTTTGAGTATTTTATCATGGTTGCAGATTGTATCTTCATGATTGATAGTAAAATGGAATTGGAAAATTATTATGAAATTTATATATATATTATTTAATTTATTTTTATACTACATGTTTCAATTAATATTTATCAAATCATTTGATGTTTAAACTTATTCATGAATAGACCCCTATTTGAAGTTATTTATTATGCAACAGACTGTGTGCTAGTTTTAATGAAAGAGTAATCATAAATTCAATTTTCAATATATTATCAACATTTACATAGGTTATTTGATATTTTTAAAGAGTTTAATATTGAAAGTAATTCCACAATAAATTTTTCAATCTTTGGAAGTAATAGAAAACCCTAGTTTCTTGTAGCAAACTATTAGTACATGGACTGATCATTCTATGACTAGCATCAAAGGTTTATACAATATTTATACAAGTTATATAAGATGAATTGGTGATTATTATAAATTTATCTTGAATGTTTTTGAATCTTGGAATTGTCTTGTGAGTTACTAACTTATTACCATAGAGCATAAACCTATATACTATCATTTTTATTGAAACAATCAAACACATTTTGATAAAAAAAGCTAAGATAGAGGATTAAATTAAATAGTGATATTTAATTATTGAGAGATGTTAAAAAGGTTAATATATATTTGGTAAACCTATTTTGGTCCTTTTAACCACTCTGAGAACTTCAAAATCAAATTTTATCTACTCTGAAATTGAGACATGCACCCAAAAGCCCTACCTAGGCTTTTAGTCATATCTCACATTTTAACCATAAAAAACTACCAAAATTTTTTATAATGATCATATTTTAAGTATTTGGACTAAATATCAAGGTTACATTGTGGTATGGAATCATTTTATGGGTTAATTTGATTGAGGGTGTAAACAAGGTAAACAAGTCTAAGAGGCTTAAACAATGGTATAAAAGAGGATTAAAGAGTGGTTCAAACCTAGAGGTAAGGACTAAGACTTGGTAAAGTGAGAGAATAGGTAAAAAGGTATCTATATAGTGTATTTATTTTTAGGTAGAAGTTTTTACAGGACTATACATATAGATTTACTCTACAAAAAGGGCTACTACACATTTCAAGAAACAAGACAGGAGTTGTGTGGAAATAAGGAAATGCTATAAGGGGTGTTGATACATTATTGTGAGATAAATGAGACCTTATATAACTTGATAAACATATTATAATCCATCTAAAAATAAAATGAAATTTGGAATATTCCATGAAGGATTGGTCTAGTGAACCATTGTCAAAGGTAATGGATTTATAAATAAGGTCAAGTGAGACAATTTGGTGTATGCTTTGCATCAGTTTATTTCTCTGCAATGGTTTAATATCAATGTGAGGTGTTGTGTTTCATGTATCCAATGTCTTATTGACCCCCTATCCTTTTATGTTCAATATCAATGGTTATCATTGATGGAGTTGTAGTCAAGGATCATAATAAATAGTCAAATCTCTACTTACCTTCATTCACAACCATGGTGTGTGAAGATCTGAGGATGTTCATGGAGGTGTATGAAGAGTTTCAAGGTGATGAGGACATTATTAGAGCATAATCCAACCAACAAATCTCTCCAAATAGAATACAACAAACTTTGATGACCAATGTAAATTGAACACATAATCATACACCATGAATGAACAGCTATAGGACCCCCATTTTACTCCATAATAACCAACTATAATTGACTATGGAATGACATTGATATGGAGTATGACTAGTCTTGATGATGGTCTACCCTCAAGGCATAGTGTATATAATTCTAACCACAAAGTGACTTTAAGTACTTAAGGAGTGTCTTAAGGTAATGAGTAGATCCTTGAACATATTAATGCTCACCTACAGGCACCTTTTTCAAAGCAAGAAAGTATAGTCACAATTGACTATCAATGAGGCTAGT